>JAFBJT010089501.1:0-25755 GCA_016785325.1 Chascanopsetta lugubris
TGTTTTTTTAAAGATAGTATTTCATGTCACTGTGGAAAAATCAATTCTGACTTTGCAGTCACACTTTTCTTACTGTAGCTTCCTACTATTTCTGATTTTTCAAAAATATGTAACATTATCTGTTGTTTTTCTCTCCTATGAAATGCACACGAATATCTTCAAATTAATGTTTTATTTTCTAAGACCTCATACATCAAAGGCACTCATCGAAATGCATTTTTTAAAATCTTTCCTTCAAAGGCATTGATATCTGAATTATAGTAACAGAATGTTGGCCTGGAAGATTGCAGATTCTATTTAAGATTGTAGTTTGGTGAGTAGTCAGTTGCAAAATCAATGTTTCTTTTTATGCAGAAATGAAAGTGATGGCGTCTCTTACGCAGTTCACCTAAACGCACCAGCAGCCCGTGTCACGTGACAGAGGTGAGGGTTTGCGGCTGCTGATGTGACAAGGCAAACCATCCGATGCCGTTAGCATTGTAGCGCTGGTTAGCTAGTCGTGTTGACGTCCAGACACCCCGTTTCTCCTCGATAGAGACAGCGACACAAAAAATGGACAACAGCGGAAAAGAGAAAGAGGCGGCAGCCTTAATGGCGGAGGCGGAAAAGAAACTGAGGTCATCGCAGTCGTTTTTCGGAGCGTTGTTTGGGTGAGTACGTCGCCTAGCTAACGCTGAGCTAGTTTTGCTAATGGCCAACGAAGCGGAAGGTATGTTAGCTGTCCCAAAAACTAAGTGTTCAACCCTATCACTACACGGAACTGCCCTTTAACCATTTGAAATACAACTTCCATATTTAATGTTACATCGACGAGGTCAATGAAGACTGCATTCTCATCAGTGCTATCTGTAATGTATTCCAGCTGAATAGTTCGTTCACATGAAATAACCACGTTAAAGCTGTTTTTTGCAGACATCCTATACACACGACACTAGGTAATAATAATTGTTTTGTTGAAAATATGACTTGGGTTTGACTAAATTGCTTAACGTGGGGGATCAACGTTGAATGCATATTGTGCAACCATGACACTCTAAAACTATTTTATTTTAAACGTAGCGCCACCATCCGGGCACACAATGCAAGGTCACCTCACCTGGTCGTCAGGCACACGCCACATGTTAATCACATGTATTTACGACATCACCTCACACCCACAAATGTCACAGTTCATTGTTTTCTGGCTATGCAGGAACTGTTTGATTCCATCTATTTACATTCAACAACAAAGGAGGGAGAAGTTGTGTGAGTCTTTTAGAGGAGGTTCTTCTTTAGAACTTTATGGATCGCTGAGAGAAATCTCCAGTTTCCCTCCTGGGTGAAATGCACTCCGTCAGGTAAATAAAGTTTTCGGATACAAAACTTCAAGAGCGGATGTTCAACTACGTCACCTCCCAAACGGCCCACGTCTTTGACCACCAGTTCGTTGACCATCTTCCTGTCGTCATCTATTTTCTTTGGATGGCCGTAGCGCCACGCTCGCCGTGGGTTGATGCAGGAGAACACGATTCCCATTGAAGGGAATTCCCTCCGGAGGTGTGTCAAGCCTGCTGTCGTTTTAGCAGCAAGCTGCTCAGCGGGTTCGAGTCCCAGGTCATTGCCACCAGCGTGCACCACCAAGATGTCGGGGGGAGTCTGTGTGGACAGTGTGCTGTAAAAGCGAGGAAGGACGCCGCTCCATCTCATGCCTCCTTTGCCCAGAAATTCCACCTCAGCATTCAGCCCAAAGTTCTTGCCGAACAACTGCTGTGCGGCTTTCTCCCCTCGTTGGATGTAGCTCGATCCAATGATCCAAATCTTTTTGGGAGGTATTTGTTGTTGTTCCACAGCCTCTTCAGTGATGGGAGTCATCTGTCATTGAAAAGAACACGAGAAAATATCGACTTTATCACAATGAAACAATTTGTTTTCTTTTGTCAAAACAAAATAAATTGCTGTAATTTGTGTACAATAACCTTTTGCCAAGTTTAAACTATAATCTCTGCACTTTTTTCTTAATAGTTATCCTCTTTTTCTTGGAAGTATGAGAAACGGGAGAATAGTAGGAGAAACCTGTCAATTAATTTACAAACGTACCTTATACAATTCGCGGTTCAGGCTCCACTTCTTTGATTTGACCCGTTGACCAGGATGCACTGCAGAGGCGTGAGCGGTCTCGATATTTTCCTGCACCACATCAGGGGTCGTCCTCTGCACCCTTGGGATGGGTCTAGGACATGGTGTTTGCACCCCTTCATCAGTGGACATCCTCATCCTCTTTGAAGGAATCTCGGGCAGATTTTCAGTCTCCTTAGCAAACTCACCGAAGGACCTTTTTTCATTTTTTCTGTCCAGCGTTCTGATGGGCACAGGACAAGGTGTTTCCCACTCTGTGCTGAGTTGGACTCGCTTTGTCTCTTTGGAGGAGCCTCCTGATTGCTCAGCCTCAGAAAATAGTCTCTTACCGGACTTTCTGTATTTATGTTGATCCATGTTTAAAACCAGGTGATTCTCCAAACTTGCGCTGTAGAGGTTCTCGTCGTACTCCCTCCCGCTCGTGGCAGAATCGCAATGATCAAAGTCTCAAACTGGCCCATTTTATACTGATAACTGAAGGTGGCTTTGATGTTGTGGCTTTGATGTTTGATTGAGATTATCATGATGACGATGTCAGCAGGGCAGAATTTGGCTTTGATCTCAAAGATCTCAAGTGGCTTCGATCTCAATGATCTCTCTATATATATGTGTGTGTGTGATACTGTAAAAAAAAATATGAAAATTGATATCTTGTTGTATAAAGTAGTATATGGCTTTTGTTCTGTCTCATGCACAGGAGTTCTTCCAAGCTTGAGGAGGCGTGTGACATGTATGTGAGAGCAGCCAACATGTACAAAATGGCCAAAAATTGGTGTGGTAAGAGGATCATTTTAGTTTGAATTAGATGTTTTTATAATTCTCTTCTCGCATTTGTGGCTTTAGGTTTTTCTATCCTCTTAACACGTGCTTTTATCCTCTCAGCTGCAGGAAATGCGTTCTCCCAAGCTGCTCGCCTTCACCTTCAGATGCAAAGCAAACACGATGCGGCAACCAATTTCATAGATGCTGGAAATGCCTTCAAAAAAGCAGATCCACTAGGTAATCTTTACTCAACAGCTGTTGAAGTTCAGATGAAATGTCTGTTGCCTGTTACAGTGGACCATACAGAAAAAACGGTGCCACATAATCTACTTAAAGTGTCTAAGGTTAACTTCAATAGAATCATTTATGGCTTCTTTCACAGTGCATAAAAACAGCTTCTACACAAGTGATCATTGTCTTTTTGGCACGGAGAGGAGCAAGTGTCACTGACTATGGATCATGCACTTGCACAACTAGTTGCTGGTGTATTTTATCGTCTCGTAGTCTAACTGTAATCTTTCATTGATGAAAACTAATTGACAGTGGTGTATCCTCACATTATCATTTTTCTTACCAGAGGCCATAAACTGCCTAAACCGAGCTATTGAGATATACACGGATATGGTGAGTCTTTTTATGGGAGCTATTTTTTCTTCTTTTTTTTCCCTCCAAAATTCCTACATTTTGTGACGTGTTTATCGTAACTAGTTAACACACCATTGACGTCTGCTATGATATGATCTTGCTGTTATTTTTCCCCTCAGGGCCGCTTCACCATTGCAGCCAAACATCACATCTCCATCGCTGAAATTTATGAGACAGAGCTGGTGGACATCGATAAGGTCAGATGAAATATCTTGTTGTTGAATTGTTTTTTATTTCATGCTCTTCCGGAACAGAATGAATGAAGATGCTTTTAAACGGTCAAATGATGCCTCTATCAAGCTTTAAAACTTAAGTCCTATTCCATTCCAGGCCATCGCCCATTATGAGCAGGCAGCGGATTATTACAAGGGGGAAGAGTCCACTAGGTGAATATTATTTGCCGTCTGTTCATATCAACACAAAAGTCAAATCAACCATTATTACACCCCTTGATTTGAATGAGTGCCTCTAACTGAAAACAAAACAATCCTCTCTACTCCCCATTTGTCCTTTTCAGTTCAGCAAACAAGTGCCTTCTGAAAGTAGCAACGTATGCCGCTCAGCTGGAGCAGTACCAAAAAGCTATCGAGATCTATGAACAGGTGAATTGGCGCAGGCTTTGTTTGACCTGATATCAGTGACACCACGAGCTGCTTGGGCCAAACCAGTACTCAACTGTAATGTTGTCTTCAGGTGGGAACTCATGCAATGGACAGTACGCTCCTGAAATACAGTGCAAAGGATCACTTCTTCAAGGCAGCGCTGTGTCACTTCTGCGTAGACATGCTGAACGCTAAAGTGAGTTGTAGTGCAGAAACACACACACACACACACACATGCTGCTGCTCTAATATTCGTCCGCTTGTTCCTCAGCTCGCTGTGCAGAAGTATGAAGAAATGTTTCCAGCCTTTTCGGACTCCAGAGAGTACAAACTGTTGAAGGTGGGTATTTAAATTCTCAAGGCCTTTAAAGGGAAAGGACAAATAATACTGCATGTGTGGAGAAGTGAGGCCGGGGGAGGGTTAAAATCAAATAGTCTGCAGAAGTTTAGCCTCAGGCTGCTGCAGGGGAGAGTCGGCAGTCAGGAGATGCACCTTAATACCATGCGCTTTTAGCAGGTATGTTGTCCAGCAGTATCTGATCGCAGCCTCATCCCAAAAACGCACTGTCATGGCAGCTGCATGTGCCCACGTGTCAGGCCTCAACAGTATAGACTGCAGTTGGACAGCTCAGTGCGCCGCCATTGTGTCCCCGAACACCTCCAGAGGTGTTTTTGGGTTGAGTGGCTCTCACCCTGTTGTCTGTGTCATGAACACCTGGACTTTCTTGTAGCGCTTTATCGGCTCATCTAAAACCGGTTTTACTGCCAGTTTTCTTAAAGGTAAAGTACGCAGTTATCAAAACCAAGTGATTCCTCTCAATCACAATCACAAATATTGTGCCCACGCAAAGTCTGACCTGTGTTGTCGGTCAGGAGAGGAGGAGCCAACTTTGACCGTCACACAAATTCTGCATACTCTAAATTGATATTTCGTATTTAGTATTCAGCCATTACTAATATTCAAATGTTTTTTTTTTATCTCACCAGAAACTGCTAGATGCTTGTGAGGAACAGAATGTGGACGCCTATACTGATTCGGTGAGTGGACAATTTTTCCTTCAGCAGAAAAAAGAAATGCAAAGGATTATGTGAGTGTTGTTTGAAATGACCTTTACAGCATAAGCATAAAATATGTGAATCACGAAACACGTGTCAGTTTCAACATGTCAGGATACATTACTTTTCTGTTGTTTAAAAAAAACAAAAAAAAAACCCACATGTTGTGTTTTCCATTGTTTGAAATCTGGGTAATGTGATATTTCCTCTTCGTGTCTCAGGTGAAGGAATTCGACACCATCTCGCGGTTGGACCAGTGGCTCACCACCATGCTCCTCCGCATCAAGAAAACCATACAGGACGATGAGAGTGACCTCCGCTGAATCCCCGCCGCGCATTTCCTCCTGCTCTCAAGAAGCAACTGTCCTCCTTTGTTTTGCCTCGAGCCTGTCTCTTCCATTCTAGCAGCATATCTTTAACCTCTCGACCTTTAGACATTCTTCCATACGCACTGTTCTCCTTCCTGCCATCTGCAGTATTCTTCCTCGGCTTTTTAATCTGCTCTACTCGATTCTCCAAAGTGTTTGGTCTGTAGAGCTAAGAACACTATTTTTCCGAGTGCACTCTGCACTAAGTATGTCAGTGATTTATCATGAAGAGATTTGCTTTAGCCCAATCATAGTTTTCACATTTTTCATCATTGGGCTACAATACCAAATACTCATACCAGCACATTTTACGTACATAATATATAGACTTTATTTTATTTTCATTCTTATAGAGATTGATGAGAGGGTGCCAACTTTGACCGGCAAAGTGTATTTTCCAGAATGTGCTTTAGATTTGAATGAAACCGAACTAAAATGCCATAACCGACTGAAGCGGTCCCAGGTGGTGTGTTGGTGCGTTAGAGTGCTCACATTAAGCGCAGGTCATATCAAGGCTTCTCTAATTCAAACAGCACTTCATCTCAGCTGCGGGGCTCCTTCCTCCGAGCAGAGGCCAAGAGCTCCGGAGGAAATTCCCTGGCAAATACCCCTCTGCCTTATACTGCGAAGTTCTCAGGACGTGAACAGCTAGATTTGATGAAAAATGGGTAATGATAATGTTCATAGTAAAGATTTTTATCAAGCGTTATCAATTAATCTCTGGTTGTTCTCGTCACTTCCATTGAAAGTGCTTTTATTCGACAAAAGACAATGACAAATTATACCTTTGTAAACCTTTGCATGGTTTGATCTGAGTGAGACACTAAAGGTCACTGTTTGGGAGAAGTTGTTTTTGTTGATGTTTATTTTCTGTAATGGGAAAAGAAAAAAAGTAACAGGCTATAGGGAAATAATTCGTTTTTTAAAAAGCCTGCACAAGATGCAATACAGTGAGGAGTAAAGGAGCTTTACTGATCTGAACACTGTGCTCATGTTTCCTCTTATTTGGTCTTAAATAATTTGTATAATAATGATGTTTCCTGTCAAAAAGAATAAACCTGTCGTAGATCAGCGCGGTGTTGGGCGTGGCCTCTTTCTGCATCCTCTGCTGTGAGACGCGATCAGCTGATCTCATGTACCTGCATGTTCTCACTGCACTGGCTCAGTTGTTCTGGAGGAAACGATGGACATGACAACAAATGACTCGTGCGCACTCCTGGATACTCGTCAGATGTCTTTCATCTAGGGCTGAGTGAGTAGCTCCGTATCGTAGATTCAAGTTTTAATAGCTGTCTCGATTTTATTTGATCCTCTCGGTAAAATGTTTAGAATCGTCCTCCCTCCAGTTTTCTCAAGTCTGTGATCCTTTATTGACTTAGTCTCACATTACATTCTTGTGTAAATCCGTTCGCCTTCTTTACATATAAATAACCAGCTCGACAAGGTGTCGACAGAGGTGTTCTCTGGCATTAAATGTTTCCACAGACCTCAGGTGTTCCCTTCATTTATTTTTCATCAGCCATCTCCCCTTGGACTTTGCTATTGTTCAAAGCCGCCTTCTCTCTAATGAGACATTGGAGAGAAGGTGTTTTGATGCACCTCAGCAGAGTGCACCTCTCATCAGCCTCCATTTATACACGTTGAATTGTCTTAACAAAAAATACTTCATTTTGACATTAGTGTAGATTTTATTCTTTGCCATATTTTTTATGATATATATATATATATATATTATATATATATAAATACAATAATGTTATTAATTAATAATAATTTAACAGCACAGGGGTTGCTATGTCATGTTTGCACTTGTATATACTGTCTGTGTACATAAAGTATATTATATATTAAAATATTTTCATTTGGAACATTTTACCTTTATTTTCCATCTGTCTGTCTCACATTGAACCTAAAAGGATTGTATTCGGATGAAACGTAAAAAGAACATGTAATGTTCGACAGAACCACATCGATATCAGGCCCTGTAACTCAAACTCAAAACAATATTAATCAGTGTCTAATCTTCTTTTCATTCGTTCACACGTCCCCCCCTGTCCTGTCTGCTTCTCTCTGGTTGGCAGGTGTGGACGGTCTCTCTGTAACCTGAGGACAAGGCAGGCCCAGGAAAATCTCCACCGCAACAAAATTCCTCTCGAGGAACCGCCACCTTAAGTCCGAGGCGATGAAATCCAAGAAAACCTTCAGTGTCATGGCTCTGCTCACTCTGACCATGATCTTCTTCGGGACACTTCACCTGTTGATGTCCGATGGCCGCAGGGACGATCTGAGGCACCGCAGCGTCCGGGTCCATGGCAACAAGGTGGCAGCACAAGCCCCCCCACAGGAGGAAAGCGCCACGCAGCAGAGCGCCGCGCAGCAGAGCGCCACGCAGCAGAGCGCCGCGCAGCAGAGCGCCACGCAGCAGAGCGCCGCGCAGCCTCCCCTGGATGTCCTCAACGTGTCTGTGCACGAGAGCCTCACACAGTCCATTCCCCAGAACACGGCTTACTGGAACCGCCTGCTCTACTTTGTCATCAGAAGGCTGGCGCAGAAGAAACCTCCCCTCACACAGGACTGGTCTCACTGCAGGGAGACGAATCAGGATGTTCTGGAGACCAACCTGCATGATTTCATCTCCTACCCCGACCTCCTCAAGGAGTTCCTGCGGGGCATGAGGTGCAGGTCCTCCCCCGTCCTCGTCAACCAGTCCCACAAGTGTCGGGTGAGTGGAAAGGCCCAGATCTTCCTGCTGTTCGCCATCAAGTCAGAGCCTCAAAACTTTGAGCAGAGACAGGCAGTGCGAGAGACCTGGGCCCAAGAGAAGGTGTATCCCGGAGGACTGAGTGTCCGCACGGTCTTCCTCCTGGGCAACAGCGCACCCGACGGCGTTGACCATAACCCACTCATCTCATTCGAGGCGAAGCGCTACGGGGACGTCTTGCAGTGGGATTTCCACGAGTCCTTTTTTAACCTGACACTCAAAATGAACATGTTCCTGCAGTGGACTCTGAAACACTGTCCCCACGTCTCCTTCGTCTTCAGCGGGGATGACGACGTGTTCGTCAACACGCTGGCTTTGCTCGACTACCTTCAGTCTCTGCAGCCCGCTCAAATGCCGCGGTTGTACGTTGGCCATGTCATCAGCAAGGCGAGCCCCAAAAGAGACCGCACCAACAAATACTTCATTCCCCTGGGCTTTTACGATGGCGTTTACCCTGCCTATGCCGGTGGAGGCGGTTTTCTCATTTCTGGGGTGTTGCTTCGACCCCTCTACTTGATGTCGCACGTCATTCCCTTCTTCCCCATCGACGATGTCTACACCGCGATGTGCGCCAAGGGCCTCGGAGTTCTGCCGGAGATGCACGCAGGCTTTCACACCTTCGATATAATGCCGCAAGATCGGGACAATCTGTGCGTGAACAGACACCTGATTCTGATCCACCAGCGCTCGGCCGTGCAAATCAAGCACCTGTGGAGGGGGATTCACAACCCGATGTTGACTTGTTGAACTGGACCAATGAGCAAAAGTTGAAGGACATTGTCACTTTAAAAAAGGTCCACTGTACGATTTAGGTCAAGGATCTATTAGCAGAATCGGAGGGTTTGAAAATCTTTATTTTTTCAGCGTAATCACCTGGACACTAATAGTTTCATTATGAGAAGGAGCTCTGGTGAGATGGGTTGATCTGTGTTGGCTGTGGTGGGGAAGACGTGACACCGGGACCAGGGGACAAACAGACAAAGCCTTCACATCAGTGCAACCGCTGCTCAAAGCCTCTCCATAGGTAAACACATGTAAACAAACACTACAGCACAATGGAGGATGGAAATACAACATATTAGATGTATGTGGGTGATCAGCTGCAACCCACACCTGTATTCAGACTGTTTCTAGATGATGCAACGGGAGGAATTGCTTTGTCGTTCTCTGGCAAAGAATGACAAGAAAAACATGGCTCTTTGAATCACTTGGAATTCAACAAAAATAATTCTGATTTTGTGAGTTATTTGTCAGGATGTCTTAGAGGAGCCGAACACTGCCATTTAGAAGTTGCGCTAAGGTCTTTCCCACCCCCTTTTTTCCCCCTAATTAAAATAAAGTGGGGAAAAAATGTACCACTTCTTTCGTTTATTTTCCACAAAACAACAAATGTACAACAGGAGCTGGAAAGACACGCGGAAAAAGTTTAGTGTGGACTGTAACAGCATTACAGCACACAAAGCCATCAGGCATTTGTGTGCTAAACCCATTCAAACGGGTTCAGGGTTCTTTGAATCCGCTCATCAAAACAACGCGCCTCAAACATCATGAACACTGAAGAAGACAGCTATAGGAGAAGACAGGACAGAGGTTCCTTCCACCGATTATTGCTTGTGTGGTGTTTAGTTATTCTGCTGCAGAGCTGTGGTGTGATTTAGCATTTTATAGAAAACCGTATATCTACGAAAAATGAAGGCACCAAACCCAGAGGTATTAAGGACAATCTGCGGGAAGAAATGACACATCATATCAAAACTACATCTTTAAGAATAGTATGTGTGCAACAGCTTTCCCAGCCTCAATACTGACCCACTCCCCAATTTAACCACCGCGTATGAACCAGGTCCTCCCAGTGCCATTATTTTTCAAACAGGTCGAGGGGGTAGTGCTCTTTGTACTGCTGCACATGCCGCCGCATGGACTGTCTCTGCTTCTCCAGGTTGGGCGGAACCTCCTGGTACACGTCTGTGAACAGCAGTTCGGGGTTGGGCTTCAGGCGCCTCTCTGCCCCCTCGAACGCCTCCATCACCGTTTTGCGGGACTGCTTCCTCCAGCTCCTCTCGTCGTCCTCGCTCCACCAGCCGCGAGCCGTCATGTAATGTCTCAACCTGGAGATGGGGTGGTCCTGCTTGTCCCAGTAGTTGACCTCGTCCACTGAGCGGTAAGCTGAGCTGTCGTCGCTGGTGCTGTGGTGGCCAATTCTGAAAATCAAAACCATTGTTTAGCACCAAGGGACTTTCCAAAACAACAGCTACATTTCTGGGAAGTTCCCTAATATTCCTGTAATTGTTTCACTAATTTTCCCACTATGTTATGCAACTCACTATCATAGGATGAAAGTTCACACTCGGATACAGCAAAAGTGTGAGTTAGGATGTTGGACTTAAAACCTACACCTGCCTTTTTTCCTTCTGTGGTTGGTAAGAATCAAATGTCACAAACCACTCCACTAACCTGTATGTCATTGCTTCAATGAGGAAGGGCTGGTTCTCTGCCACAGCTCTGCGTCGAGCCTCTTTTGTGGCATTGTACACAGCAAACACGTCATTGCCGTCCACACGGATGGACAGCATGCCGTAACCTGGACCGCGGGCAGCTGTTTTACACAGAAACAAAAGTGAGAAAAAGCAGCTTTGGATCTGTACTCGGATCCAGAAAAGAACCACCGATTCTTACCGATTCCATCCCCCCTGTACTGCTCATTGGTTGGGGTGGAGATGGCATAACCGTTGTTACGGCAGAAGAAGATCAGTGGGCATTCGAGGGTGGCAGAGAAGTTGAAGCCAGCGTGTGCGTCGCCCTCACTGGCTGCTCCCTCTCCGAAGTAACAGATTACAGCACGGTTCATGTTTTCTCTTTTGACTGCATAAGCAGCTCCGGCCGCTGAAACACACACACACGGACACACACACACACACACACATGGGGTGTAAATGTATTTGCTGCGGAGTTGCTTATGTCTTCATAGAGCCGAGGGGTAAAACACCAAACTCACCCTGAGGAATCTGAGTGGCCAGAGGAGAGGAGATGGTGACAAAGTTCAGGTCTTTGGAGCCATAGTGCACAGGCATCTGCCGACCCTTGCCGAGGTCGTCGGCGTTGGCGTAGCACTGAGCCATGAACAGATCCAAAGGAAAGCCACGATACATCAACACCCCTGCAGGGTGGCACAGGCATTAGACCGGTTACTCAACACTGAGATAAAGTTGTATTTCGGTGTGTATATCGTACAATATCACATTCAAAATGATCTCGTTCCAATTTGTTGCTAAGTCCCTTTTTCCAATTGAACTTCATATTTTGCTGTGGTGGATCTGTTCGATGTGATCGACTGACTGAACAAGTGGCTGATGCAACAGTACAGGGGAGTTTTATGGCCGTGTCATGTGATTCACTGACTGAGCAGAGGCTTTGTTCGCCTCAGTTATAATCATTCACTCCGGCATGCACAGCACACCTTTTTTTAAAACAAGCTGAGCTCTCACACTGATCAGCTCATTAAAAGGGAGCCTAGCTAGTGATCACAACGCATAGAGACAGTTATGATTGAAGGGTTTTGCTACAGGCGCCAGAAACCCTCCGACAAATCCCCTCCTTGGTAAAAGACACGGAGACGTGCCTTTAAGAAACACTGATATGAAAAGGAACTTCCTACGTGAAATAGGATCCGGGCCAAGATAAACTATCCAAAATCCAGTGTTTGGTTCTTACCCGCTTCTCTGTATTGACCAAAGACCATGTCATTTGGGTCGAGAGCAGCAGCACTGCCGATGTGCGTACCCTCCTCGCCATAGTTGGTCATGTAGAAAGAAATACGACCCTGTAAGAGAAATATATCAGGAGTACTTTACAGCGTCCTTCTTGTTTACGTGATCACACCAGGAAATGCAGGAGGAAAAACATACCTGTCTCTGAGACTCATAAAGAATGCGGTCCATTGTGTTCAACAGGGTCATCTTCTGATAGAAATTCAAAACGGTCTCTTTTGGCAGCTGAGGGGAGAACAAAAACACACACACAAAATCATCACATGAGCTAGAAGTTACACTTTTGTTTTCGATCGACGGCCGAGGTCCGACGGCCTGTACCTGCGGGTCTTCAGAGGGGTTGACGATATTCCCTTGTCTGTCCATGACTCTGTAAATTGGGATTCCAGAGATGACATTGGGCTGGATGAACTCCAGCTGATCCACAAACTCGGCCGAGGCTCCAGGGAACTGTGGTTTTTCCAGCGTTGAGTCAAACGTCTCCTGGTGGTTCACGGCCTGAAACACAGGATTAATAAGGTCTCTGTGACTGTGGAAAGCAGACACCGTGAAAAGTGGACTGTGGACATTTCATTGTTTCAGCTGCTGAGCTCATCATCAGGGGTTGGGGCATTACACAGGGGAGTCTGCAGTCACACTTGTATAATATTGTATTTCATTCTTGTATGATCTGATATAAGGTGAAGAATGTGCAGCCAGAACAGTCACACCACGTTGTCAATGTTCGGAGACACACAAGCACAATACACATTTCAAACGGAACCTGAGTGACACTCTCTTTCACGCCCCTCTCTTTAACCAATGAGGATGGGGCTAACTGACTTTAGCCGGCTCGCCACGTTAGCTTACTAGCTTTACAGCAGCACAACACAAGGTCAAAGTGCTGATTGCATTCTTCGACATTTACAAACACCTGACAACTTCGCTTCGATGTATTTACGCGTATAAAAGTGAGAATAATCAGCGCACCGCTGTGTTATCCCCGATGTTGGCGGCTAAGCTAGCGAGCCTGCCCGGCTGAAGTTCGCCTCAGGATGCGACAACAGAAATTGAATATCTAGAGGCGAAGTGAAACAGAAGCCGACTCAACAAACAGCTGTGGTTTAAAGCCAACACTGGGTTCAAATCCTGACCCGACGGATGCAGGTAAACGGGGTATGTTTGAGAGAGTGGCGTCCGGAACCTTGTGTTTACTGACCGACGAGTGGGAAGCTAACTTCGGCGTGGTCCGTCAGTTGCAGCGACCTTTCCGGTTACTTAGCTAATTGTTAGCTTTTGTAAAAAAAATAAAATAAAAGCAATAACAGCTCACGTTGAACGTACCGTGGCTCTGAAGCCTCTGTGTTGGAGCAGCCTCGCTGCCCTCAGTCCCGCTGCCATACGAACAGCGTGGAAACACACTCCGTACATTTTCTTAACGCTGCTCACTGCCGCCATCTGCTCTAACGGCCAAACACACGCCTCGAGTCAAAAGTGATGCGTCACGCGTGATACAGCTCCACGGGAAATACTCGACTGCGACGAGCCGACGAAGACTGTTCCAAAAGCCTCGTCTCAGTCTCAGCCCAGCACAGTCTCTTCCCTTGCATCCACGGACGGCACAGTCAATTGCAGCCTAACCTATTAGTCAGTACGACTTCCGGTTTTACCTTCAAAATAAAATGGAAAGGTAGTTTTTTTTTTCTTCCTTCAAACCGGAAGTATATAGTGCAGTACACGCATTGACGTATCGTGAGGAGTGATGATATTAAGCCCCTGTCATCAAACACAGGTGGGGGACTTTGTTCGGCAAGACCATCTTTGATAACAGACAAGGGAACTGGAAGTGATAGCATCTTTAATTTCACATGTTTTTATTTTGTCTTTGGTGATTTATTGCGAGGATCTATGAGGTGTGAGTAATCTGTGGTTTGCCTCAAAATCATTTGACCTGTGTAACCCCTTTTGTAACAGCCCAGTCAATCACTGGTAGCAAAGGGGTTTTAAACAAAAACATTGCTGAAGGCACCTTTAATTTTTTAGATAATACATTCTAAAATAGTGATTAAAGGATTAATAAAAAAAATAACATGTAGATCCATTTGAATTATTTTCGCATTTTATTCGAAAATATAGGAAATCTGGAACACCCACTCAATTATCAAAAATATCCTTTGAAATTGAAAATGGAGCTCTCACGTTAAATTGCTCAGCTGCGCAAAACATTGCCAGACAGCAATGATTTAGCTCTGTGGGTAAAAAAAATAAAATAAACTGCAGTATTTTCAAACGGCATGACTCTCTTTATTAAAAAATATTTGGCACGTTGACATTAGCAAGGGACCAATGCATTTAAAGTTTTTGCATTTTTAAAATGTCCTTAAAATCCCTATGAAAATATATTCGATGCTGCGGTGGCTGTTTGGCAGCAGGTCAAAACAGCAAGTACCTATGATGAAAATCAGCTCTATACATCAAAGACAGTTTATAGGGTTTTGATCATGGGATCCGTGTCACCAGTGCCCTTGATGCTGTGAAGAAAAACTGAGGTGAGTGGATCCATTAGATCCAAATAAATGGTAGGTACCGTTAAAAAGAAAAATGGGTATGAAAGAGCAAACAGATAGTTTAGATGAGTTGCCAAATGTCACTCTTGACTGTCTCCTCCCACACTTTCAAACTTTCTTATCTAGATTAACATCAGACCAGTGGCAAGACATAAACACAGGCCAAGCCAATGAGACAACTAAAGTTGCCCTGGCTCAGCTGCTTTTAGATTTGATGTCCACCTTATTCGCAACTTTGGTCAAACACCTCAAATCCAAGCAAACAATTTCCGAGGACATAGTTAAGAAGAGTATCGGCGACTCTATACCCCAGGGTTTTGTGGAAGTTCTGCCTCTTCGCCATATCGACAACATCAGTTGCTCCAACTCAGATAAACTGACAACTTTGGTTGCGACAGAGGTCGCGGTCAATCTCAATGCTTCCCAGAACCCAAGTATTCGGCCGAGTCGAGTCACTCCTGCGGGCAAACTGAATAAAATGGTCTCTTGTGCCTGCAAGTTCTTGAAGAGATTTGCCCGAAAAATAAAATCATCATGCTTCAAAAGACGAACCAAAAGGCAGAGTTCTGCCTGCACAGAGGAGGACGCCAGATCATCGGGTGCCGAAGCTCCACGGTTCAGCTCCATGAGAAGATCCCAGAGCCAGAACTCCATCGGTGAGAAGATTAAAGCTGTAGAGGAAGTCATTTGTGAGGAGGTGGATCAGATCAAAGAAGCCATTTTGGACGTTCTTCCTGACGCGGAGTACAACATTTTACAGTCTCAGACCAATCTGGAGATCAAGAATGTGGCAGACACCATTGTTCAGGCAGCTATGATGGAAGGAGATGCTGAGTCCGCGTGTTCGTCCGACACTGTTATGAAGGACGAGGTGAGGAGGAAGATAAAGAGCTTTTTCGTGGAGACTTTTGCCAAAGCATCCATTCACAGGATCGCTGCACAAATTAGGACCAAGTTTCAACCGAAGGCCAAAGAGAAAAACAAAGAGTCACTGCAGTCGTTAGATGCCAAGCTTGGGAAGCTCTTTAAGGCGGAAGATGAAGCCGGTGCCTTAAACACATTTGAAAACCTCCCAGAAGATGGCAGGAAGGTGTTCGTAGAGGACCTCACCCAAATCCTCTACAGTTATGTCAAAACTCCGTCTACCGAGGATCCTGGTTCTAAGCCAAAGAAGAATGTCATCGTGACAGACATACGAAGCAAAGTCACCAATTTCATGTCAGTCATGTCCTGGTGGGTGAAGTACCATGCCGACGACCACAGCGACAAGGTGGCAGCCACCTTGATGGTGAGTGATCCGTTCACAGCGGATGGTGGCGCTGTGGGGATGGCAGATGTAGTGATGGAAACAGCCATTGCTGAATGTGAACAGTCCGCTAGGTCTAAGCAACGCTCATCTAAGTCCAAGCCACGGGGAGCTAAGTCCGAGCAACGGACATCTAAATCCGAACAACGGCAGTCTAGATCCGAACGTCTGTCGAAGTCCGAACAGCCCACAGTGAAGTATGAGAAACGCTCAACTTCCAAGACCGATCAGCGCACACCCGCCAAGCCCGAGCGCCAAGTGTCCAAGTCTGAAAGGCAGGCAACGAAGGGCGAGCGTGCAGCGGCAGCAGAGTTGAAAATGTATGACCAAACGATGACGAGGATTCTCCTGACAAAGCTCATTAAGAAAACACTGACGGCGGCGAATCTCATGTGGATCTACTTTAAAAATCCGGACTTGACCATTCAGCAGCTCACAGAGAGCATGTTGAAAGAAATCAAGGACCCCAGCATCAGGATCACGGAGGGGAAAGTGGCATACCTGCATAGGCCTGTTTTCAAGGACCTGTGCAAGACGTTCGACACTGCAATGGGGATACTGATCGCCATGGAGTCAGAGGACCCAGCGCTCATAAACTGCCTCGTCTCCTCCGTGAAGTATCATCTGGCAAAGAATGGGCCCGTCCGCAGAGCATTCTATTCTGTCTTCTCTTTTTTGTACTAGAATGTTTGATATGTCATTGTGATATGGACCAGGCAGTCAGACGATGATCTGCAGTATCAGAGTGAACATTACCCTTGCTCTTATTTAAAACGTGTGGCTGTAAATGCAGCCATACGTTTTTCAGGGTTTTCTCTGTATAGAGTTTTCTCCCAAAAAACGAATGAGTTTTCAAAGAATAAATATAAACAAAACAAACTTATTCAAACAATTGGCATGGGAACTGTGGTGTTTTCCCCCCTTCACTTTTTCTACCCCCGCAAAGCAATTATATTTTTCATATTATTATCATTATTATTATTATTATTATTATTATTATTATTATTATTATTATTATTATTATTATTATCATTATTATTATTATTATCATTATTATCATCATCATCATCATTTTATTACCATTATTATTATTATTATTATTATTATTATTATTATTATTATTATTTGTATCATCATCATGATTATTAGTAGTATCATCATCAACATCATCATTATTTATTTTTATTTATATTATAATTGTTTTTATTATTCGTCTAGTGATAATTGCATGAGTGGTGCATGTGGCACACTTTTTTGTTGCGGGTTGACGTAAATAAAAAACGTTGGTATAGTTGAATCCAATTGAATCATAGGGGAAGTCAGAACTAAAGGAAGACGTCATCAGTAGGCGCGTCAGCGGGAAAACAATGACGTCATCAGCTCGCGACAGTCGGCGGACTCCTGTTCCTGGACAGTGAGATGGAGACGCGCGGCCCCTCTACCGTCGTCCTGAGGGAGTTCGGCTGTGAACAGAATTTACTGTCTCGACCTGACGGTTCCGCATCGTTCGTCCATGGTAAAGTCACATTTTACATCACGAGTTAGCTCACACATGTATGAAGCTGTAGCCACCGCACTGTTTGTTGTTCTATCGCTACATACGAGTATAAAGTTGTGCTTTTCTGGGACAGGTCTCGTATAAACGCGCCGCCATGTTGCTCCACCATGTCGTTACGATAGCCCAGAACGGACAAACTGAACACTTTGTTAGTTTGAATAAAAATGGAGGACTACTATACGTTCTACCACATGCCTGATAGGGAATTGGGTGGATTTAGTGACACCTAATGGTGAAGTTGTGTGTTGCAGTTTAACACCCTCACCAAGCATGAAGATAGGACAGGCTCTTAGAGAGGCATCTTTGTAGGGTGATAAGAACAACCATTCATACTTTTTGTGGTTACAACTCATGGATACATGATTATGTTTCTTGTATATTGATAATAGTACAATAACAATGTCCATCCATCTTGGATCTGTCATGTATTTTCTGCTGAGACATGTTGTCTGCTCATTTGAAGGAGACACCAGTGTGTATGCTGGAGTGTACGGACCAGCTGAGGTCAAAGTGAGCAAGGAGATCTATGACCGGGCGACGCTGGAGGTGTTGATACAGCCCAAAGTTGGTCTTCCAGGTAAGAGAGAGAAACATCCTGGTGTGCAGCTGATGGCATCGGTGAGTCCCATACACCTCCTGACTGTCGCTGTGCAGAGAAGGGGGATCTATATCTTTTAGGGGTGATGGTAAATTCATTGAAATGCTCAAAACATGTAAACAAACAAACGTAAACAAATACTTTTACAAGCGTCCAATATTCTCAATATAATCCAAAAGTACTACTTACTGCCATTTAGTAGTGTCTGATGCCCTTTTACCGCAACGTCACAAATGAGGGAAAATCTCAAACGACCACACAAACTACTGTATTTACCGCCCTCGTACGTTGCTACTCCACAACTCGCCGCGCGGTGGAGCTATTCGGCCAGTGGAGTGTGGCTCATGTGTGCCCACATCATTCCCCCAGGTGTGAGGGAGCGATCACAGGAGCAGTGTGTGCGAGAGACCTGTGAAGCGTCTCTCCTCCTGTCGCTTCATCCTCGCTCCTCCCTCACGCTCGTCCTGCAGGTGTTGCACGACGACGGTTCGGTATCCTTCCGTGAGCCTCTCACTTCTTCTCTTACTCCTGCTGTGCGCAGCACTCAAGTGTTCTGTCTCGCGGTGAGTGTTCCTCCTGAACTCAGTCCTCCAGCTCCTGTCCTGCTTCCTGAACGCAGCCTGCATGGCTCTCATGGACGCAGGGCTGCCCATGAGCTGCCTCTTCTGTGGAGTAACATGTGCTATTGATGCCGACGGTCAAATCATCACAGACCCCACTGCTGCTCAGGAGAAGGTAAATCCCCCCACCGCCACCACCACCTGGCACCTTCACTCTCACATGTAAAGCCACAAAAATACATTTAGAAACGTTTCTATACATTTTCCATGATGACATTTGAAACATTGTACATGTTTTTCCTGTGCACATCAGCAATAGCATCAGTGTCATTGTCAGGAAACACGAGGAGAACGATTACAACATCTGCTCTTTATTCTCTTACCAGGAAAGTCGAGCTTTGATGACCTTTGCTATCGACAGCAAACAGCGCAGTGTGCTGATGTCATCAACCAAAGGATCATTTTCAGTTCACGAGGTCGGTATTCTTTTGTCTTTTTTTTTTTACGCGAATCGTATTTAATGAGAATAGTTATGACATGGGTCATACTTTTTCGTTTTTGACGACTGAGCTTTGGAACCATAATACTGTCCTGGCGTCACTCTGCCAGCAGGGGGCAGATGCAGCATTCAGCGTTGGTCTGTTTTATTTGCAGAGAATATAGTGGAAAGCTGATTTATCAAACCGTGATTTTCATGTTGATGATGATGAAACATTTCCCTGTAGTTGTACCACAGACTCATTTAGCATTGTTCTGCCCCTGCAGCTGCAGCAGTGTGTAGCAGTGAGTCAGAAAGCATCAGAGAAGCTGTTCCAGTTCTACAGAGATTCAGTGAAGCGACGATACTCCAAATCCCTCTGATGGTGAAGCAGTTTACTTTCTCTGGCCTTCTCTTTTTTTGTATACACATTTTGATGAAACATTAAAATATTCAGTCTCCAACATGGCTTCCTTTGGCATCAGTTTGAATGTAGTCAGTTTTGCTGTGGGTGAAGTGAATCAGAATCCTCACTTTCCCCTCCCACTCTGCAGTAATTGGCTCTAATGCTCCATTCAACACACAGTTGAGTTGTAGAAATGCTGCTGATCTCCCATCAACACTGAATGGACTGATGACTGACTACTTTTTACACACACACAGAATCATAACCACAAAGAGGACAGATGAATGTTAAACAAGTGCATTTATTGGGATTCATTGTTTTTTTTTCTTCCTTTCACTCTAATATTTACACGTCATACACAGAGGTGAAGGGGCTAAGAAGTGAACCACTGACCCTTTAATCTTGATCACCTCACGTCCACCGAGCCGCGTCCCTGTCATTCTCTGTATCAACGACTCAAAGTGAGACGAGTCCGACGGGACCTTGTATCACTTGTATGTCACTGTGATCACGTCAGTCGCTCGGCGTGTGAGCTCACCTGTAAAAACACAGGGTGGTTTGTGTCTTTTCATGGAGGCCAATGTGCAGAGGGGACAGCTGAGGATTGTCAGGAGTTCACTCAGCAGTGGTGTGGACTCTGGACGAGGGTTTAACACACGTGTGCTCACGTAGACCAGGTGAGGGGATGATGACCTGTCGGCTCGGTCGTGATACAACACAGGGTTTGCGGGAAATGTCGTGACTTCAGTGGTTTCAGCTGTTGACTCTATAAAAACTAAACATCTACATAGAAAATTTCAACTAACTTTACAACCTCTTTTTTATTATTTGCATTTAAACTCCCCCTCTTCATGTTTTGTTTTGAAATGGCACATTTAAGCTCAAAATTTTTTTTTTACCAAAGCTGCTCTTGCGGTGATTCAGGACCAAAATAAAGTAGGAAGTGTTGGAAGCTGGAGGCTGACAAACTCGTCATGCGGTTGTGACGGAAATGGAAATTTTGCTGACTCATGCATCGCGTGTCTTTTCGGGCAAGTCTAATTTTTCATCTGAACAAAGTGTCACTGCGTTTGTTTGAGTCAAGAATTTCGTTTTAACCTTCAAGAAGCGAGTTCCTGAAGGAGCGGGAGGACTCGTCCTCTTTTAGGGGGGAGACATAGCAGAATCTATATTTAGGCGGCAGCAGAAGCAGCAGTGTGGTTCTATTAATGGAAAAGTTCAGAAAAAGATCAGTTCCAGAGTTTTCTTCAGTGTTTTTGGCACATTTCTCTCACAGATCTGTCAATGCAACGTCTCGCTCTGCTGTGCACCGGATGATGCACTTCCTGTGTTTCTCTATTTTAAACCGAGTGTTCACACCACAACCTCTATTTATTAATTTTTTTAAATAAATAAATACGTTGATAGCTTATGGGGATTATTCTCCTCAGTAATGGCACTATTTGTGTTTTTCATCTCGAGTTTTGAAGTTTTCAAGATTCTTATTTTGGCATAAACAAAGTGAAAGAGTGCTGTGCCGTGTGTTCTCCTGCAGCTCCCTCAGTCTCTCAACCAGAGAGAAACTCGACGTTCTCTCGAAATATATTTAGCTTCCGGGCCGTCATATGTTTGAAAAAATAAAAATAAAGCGCCAGGGCTCTGAGGTAAAAGAGCCACCAGCTCCCACCCTGCCAGCCACAGTGCCGGTGGCCTCCAGCGGCCGGATCCGTCAGGATTGATCTGCTGCTGCTTGTCCTTGACGTGACCTCATCAATCTGTGGACCTCCTCCACACGGCTCGTCCCAGGCTGTGCGTCCCCATCGTTTGTGACTCTAACATTTATACTATATCTGCTTAACATGTGATGAAGACAACAGCACACATTTAAAGTTTTTTTGTAACTGAAGACCCGGGGTGACATATAGAACATGTACACACTGATTCTTCTACATGGAGTGAGACGGAGTGAACGTCAGTGACGATTCTTCACATGCAGGAAACTGAGCCGAGCCATGTCCTGATTCCTATAAGATGATGAAGATGATGATGATGATGATGATGATGATGTACCCTCCAGCCCCGGTTCAGTGTAGATGAGACATGACTGCAGACAGGGGGTTGCCACACGGAGATCTATTTTTTTTTTTTTTTACAAGTGACGTTTGTGAAAGCGTGAGAGAGGCGTGTTCCCGGGCGGCTCGGCGTCTTTTATGGCGGCTTTCCCGACAGGTAGGAAATCAACGCGGCGATGGCACAGATGTACGTGATGATGCCGAACACAATGGAGAGCACCGAGAGCCACAGAGCCTGGCGCGATGCTGCGTTGGCCCCCTGGAAATCCCCCTGAGCTGATGCCTTGTTGGTCTGAGGGAACAGGGGGGAGAGAGAGAGAGAGAGAGGGAGGGAGCGGTGAGAGGAGGAGAGGGGGGGGCGGGGGCAGAGGGGGGGGGGGGGCATTGGGGGGGGGGGGGGGGGGGGGGGGGGGGGGGGGGGGGGGGGGGGGGGGGGGGGGGGGGGGGGGGGGGCATTTATCATCATTTGTCAGTGTTGTCCGCGGCCTACACTTTCCTCTTCCGCTCATTCCAATCACACGCTAAACCCATATCATGTCCCGTCTGACGCGTGGGCCTCGTTCATCACTCTCTCCTCCCACTCTCCGTGCCTCGTCTTTGACTCTGACCTCTGCGAGAGGAAGCACTCAACAATATTGGAAATCTATCACCTTGAGGCTTCTTGTTATGACTCTAATTAAACCGAAACGAAGGTTATTGATCTGATCAAAAGGCTTTCGCCGCACGTTGACAATTGTCTCTGCAGCTTTGCATTAATGGCCTTTTCTTTTCTCTTTTTCCTTCGTCGCTGCAATGATGTCTTTACCGCCGCGACACCCGGGGCCCTCGGGCCACAGAGGAGATAAAGGTGATGGAGCTTTTTCACTCTGTTGGTGATAGTAGTGACTGATGGGATGGTTTTTGCACTGACGTTGTTTCTTTTTCTCTTTGACTTTACAACCATAGCTCTCTCCAGTCATACGCTGCTCTTATCATGCCATATTTTTTGCGTCAGATAATTAAATTGCACACATCCAGATGTTCCTGTGTCTCTGCTTTGATCCTCTGTGAATCCAAGCGGATGGTCTGAAACCTCACAGCACCTCCATAACATCCACACTTACTCGGCACATCTCACAATGGACATGGTCTGTACGCGCTGCAGAGGCTGAGACGGCACCGTCCACTGTGAAATGCACTGCCAGGTTATATCATGTCAGCTCTGGACACTGTGTGTGTGTGTGTGTGTGTGTGTGCGTGTGTGTGTGTGTGTGCGTGTGTGTGTGTGTGTGTGTGTGTGTGCACGTGCGTGTACCTTCTGTGAAAGGTAGAAGGCAGCGATGCCCAGGGGCCAGAAGCAGCAGAGCATGGAGAAAAAGGCCAGGCCCAGGTAGTCCTGAGGGATCATCAGAGGGAAGTTGCTCTCGCTGTCCGTATCACTGAAGTCATCAATGGACGAGTCCTGGGATTCAAACGGAAAACATTCAGGCTCTTTACTCGATCGTGGGCCAAAGATAAACAGTTATCTTTGGAAGTTCCCCGGCGAAGGCGGAGGCGGAGCCAGGAGAAGACTCGGCTGGCGCCTTGTAAGATAATGTGACTGAATGGGGTTGTGTAGAGTGGATGTGCAGCGGCTCAGTTGACCGCAGGTGAATGATGACTCACGCATATTCACTATGAGTCTCCGCCTCCCCCTGACCCTGTCGTGTTCCCATACTTCTCTTGTGTTGACATGCCAAACAATTGTGCATCTTCCAAAGCAGCGGGAGGCAACATTTGTGCGCATCGCCTCATGCACCAGCACCGATTTGACATTTGATGCCACGGCAACGCGCCTTGTTCTGTTGATCAGCAGCAAGAAGATGGGATGGATCCAATGTGTTTGGAATCACCTCGTGTGTGTGTGTGTGTGTGTGTGTGTGTGTGTGTGTGCATTCATTTGCCAGGAGCACAGAGCAGTTCCCATGGCGACAGCAAGCAGGGAAATCTCGTGTTGTGCATTGAGGATAGACTCTGATTGTCTGTGGAGTGAAATGGAGACATTCCTGTGATCATCTCCCACTGTTGAAACTCATCCTGAACCATCGGAGCTGATTCCTTTAAAAGGGCAATTCAAGAATTGCTCTTTGTGACTGTGGCTGCGTTCCTGCGTCGTCACCCTGCGCCAGCAACGTGGAAGCAGTGTGAGCCACGGTGGCTAGAACACCCAAATCTAAAAATGGCAGAGTAGATGTTGTGTCACATGTGAGTCAGTGAGAGGAGCTGTACTCGTGACCAGGGGGTTTGGGGCTTCAGTTCCCGGCCCTGAACCCCCCACATTGTCCCACCTACTCCGAGATACAAAGTGCAGCAGATAGATAGATGAATGTTTATGTGACTGGGTGAATGTAAACCGTTCCGTGCGGCACCTTGAGGCGTCTTGACCAGATAAACCTCTACATAAACAAAGACCATTTAGCCCACGGGGCCCCCACAGGATTACACCGTAGTCCGTGGTTCCCTCTATTTGCATCACTGCACTACGAGAAGAATTCAGAATGAGCCAGGGAAAGAAAAAAATCTATTTCCTGAGCCGTTCTTTTGTCCTTGTGAAGCTTAACTCTCATCCCGCGTGTAAGTCCACTGTTTGTCCCCCCTGTCCGTCAAAGTCAAGTGTCCTTCAGCCTTTCCCCTCCTCCGTGGGTTTGGTGACTGAAACTTTAAACTCAGCTCTCTGGCCAGACCTGTTTGTTTGTGACCATCACGGCCTTTCACGTGTTCTCATGTGATCAGCGTCAAGTTTGTCACGCTCATTTTACATTCCACTCCAGGGCTGAGCTTTGCTCAGTGAGCTATGAAATGGAACCGGCATCCTCCGTCGCCGCTGTAGTGTCATTACCTGCGCTGCAGCAGGAGAGGAGCTTTATGTAATCTGGCTTTTTGACAGTAAGCGCTCAATTGCTGCCTACCCTGAAATGCACCGCTCACGCTGTGTCTATTTAAAAGTTCCTGGCTTGGCTCCCTGAAACTCTCCATATGAGGACGTGCTGTACGTTTGCTATAGACGGTGTGTGTGTGTCGCGTCGGCGGCGTTTCTTACGTCAGAGTCGGGGAGCAGGTCGTCCTCGTCGTCCATGCTGTAGGACACGCTGTGGCGGTCCTGCGCCTCGGCCAGCAGCTTCCTCTCCAGGGTGGAGCCCGGCCGGATGTCCACAAACGTGGTCTCCAGGTAGTCTTTGCTGATCAGAGAGTCTGTGGGGCCCCAGATGGGGGCCGGTGGGTAGTAGGACTCCATAGTGCGGGGTAAGGCGCAAGGGTCCAGTAGCTGCTGCTGCTGCTGCTGCTGCTGCTGCTGCAGCTCAGGAGTGTGTCCACAGTAGCCTCTCCACGCTAACGGAGGGTAGGCCCTGTCCTCCTCACACTTCACTAGGATGCCCTTGAACATGGAGCCAGGGGCCTGTCCAGTCACAGACCCTGGCCCCGACCCCGGCCCCGACCCCGGCCCCAGCCCCGGCCCTAGCCCCGGCCCCAGCCCCGGCCCTAGCCCCGGCCCCAGCCCCGGCCCTGCCGCCCGGGTGTTGTTTGTGTTCTCTCCCAGTAGAGGGTGCTCCAGCTCATCCAGATTCTCCATCCCTGTCTTCTAATGCCGACCTCTCAGGAGGCCGGCACATCAACGAACCAAGTGTAATCTACAAATCGCGCGGCCTCCCTGAAGAGCGTCCGCCGGGTTTACGCTGAGGCAGCTGCTTTGCTGGCTTCAGTGTTTTCACTGATAATCCATCTTTAATCCTATTCTTTAATTTTTGTCTTAGCACAGAGGCCGCGACACACGGCAGGTTTATGACGGGCTGAAGTGTCCTGAATGTGCCGTCCAGGTCCTGGTCCTGGTCCTGTGAGCTGAAGCTGTGCTGCCAGATTAAAGAGCCACTTCTCAGAAGTCACATGTCAGAAGTGGTTTGTTTCAGAGTTTGACGGCTCGGGCTTCGCCCCACATCCTCCATTTCACATGATTGAGTGTGTTAGTGATCATGAATATGCTAATGTCAGCTGCTCTCCCTCTCGTACAATATGGAAATGTCAATTCTGATGATAGAGGACTGTGATTAGCCCCAGACAGGCTAACGAGAGGTGATTTCAGAGTGACCGCCCGGCGGAATATAAAAATAAATGAGTCTTTCAACTGCTCTGTACGGAGAACAAACGCCAGGTTGTCATGAC
>JAFBJT010089505.1:0-14874 GCA_016785325.1 Chascanopsetta lugubris
GTGTATATGTGTGTGTTTGTGTGAGTGTGTTTGTGTCTTTGTGTGTGTATATATGTGTGTGTGTGTATATGTGTGTGTTTGTGTATATGTGTGTGTTTGTGTGAGTGTGTTTGTGTGTGTGTGTATATGTGTGTTTGTGTCTGTGTGTGTATATGTGTGTGTTTGTGTATGTGTGTGTTTGTGTGAGTGTGTGTGTGTGAGTGTGTGTGTGTGAGTGTGTGAGTGTGTGTGAGTGTGTGAGTGTGTGTGTGTGTGAGTGTGTGAGTGTGTGAGTGTGTGTGTGTGTGTGTGTGTGTGTGAGTGTGTGTGTGTGAGTGTGTGTGTCTGTGTGAGTGTGTGAGTGTGTGAGTGTGTGTACAGTTCTGAAAGCTGCTGAGCAGAACACGGATCATGTGACCTGTGATAAAAACACGGAGGTGTCACCGCGCTGCTTCCACACGCCTGTGGAACACGGGTCACATGTTTCCGCTTCACCTGCTCATGTGTTCATCTCTGTAATGGAGTCATACTGCAGTCAGCCACCAGGGGGCGAGAGAAAGTCACGTCTAGTCAACACTTTGACGTTTTACTTATTAAATGTCAGAGACAAATGATGAAAATCAAAAAGGTGAAATTTGTCTGCAGGATGAAAAGCGAATGTTCTTTAAAATATTCAGATGTAATCGTATCATAAAAAGTTGACTCGTCTTCTGTTGAACTAAAACATCAAATGAAGTTAAAGGAGTTATTTAAAACCTCTTTCAGGTTTTACTGCAGTCTTTACTCACAATCAACTTAAAACACATTAAAGGTGCAGTGTGTGGGATCAGCTCCTGGTCTGTTTTCACAGCTTGTCCAGCAGAGAGCAGAGTATCCGACACACCGCACCTTTCGTCCTCAGGTGGATGAAGTCAAAGACGTGAAAGTGATTAAAAACACGACACAGACGATTAGACAAATGAACTTTATGTTTTTTTTGTGTGAAAAACAAACCCAAGTGGTTTGTCCTTTATCAAACGGGAGGAGGGCGCCGCCCACAGTCCACACACAGGGGGCGGAGCCAGGCTGCGCTGCTACAGCTCGTCTACAGTAAACACCTCTTCAGGAAACATGCTGATTTTTCCAGATACTTTTGCATTCAAACATTTTATTTTGGTAAAATCATACATTAGCACAGCTGAGTTTCCCTCATGCAGTGCAGGAGCCTAGAAGCTAATACAGAAAGCAAAGTCTACACCTAAAGAGCTCCGGGTTCTCAGGAGAACGCGGAACAGGCGGCGGGTTGGCGCCTCGGCCACCCGGGAGTCGGACCTGCTCCGCGCTCGGCCAGAACTCCGGACACGTCATAATATGCAAATACAACAATGAGAATAAACCACATGTTTCTTTTTTTGAAGGATTGCCACGTGCCAGACATTCACTGGAGAAAAATAATCATCAGGTCAAATTAGAGTAAAAAATCAATAATGCACACAATTGGAGAATCTGAACACTTCTGCATCGTTAATCTTTAGGATAATGATTTTGCTTTATTCCAAACCTTGGCATGTTTGTTCAATTCCATTTTGAATTTTGTCGATCAATTGGTTCGAATCCGAGAGAGGACCTGGCCCCTGCGAAGGCCCCGAAAACGGCGGTGGATTTTATTTACCGAGTCCGATGTATCTTAAACATTAAAAAGCTCACACTACCCCGAAATATATAAATTTCACGCATACAGGTGACATTCAACATTCAAGTGCCAGTGTTTTTGAACTGTCTTTTGGTCAAGTTTCTGAAACTTTCAAAGAATCACTTTGAGGCTTACAAAAATAAATATTTGTCAAAAATGCTTAATAAATTACACAAAACTAGCAGCAAAAGTAGAATCTAGAAATCTGTGCAAATGGCTAAATTCCCCCCCGACTGCTAAATCCCCTGGTCCCAAATAAATCCTGGTTTAAACGTTGAGAACCCTTCCCCTTTGTAAACAAGCTGCGTTTTATTTGTCACAATCTCCTCACACACAATATTTGGAAGCTTAAGGACACATAGTCAAGACATCTATATAAAACTCTAGATGTGCAATAAAAGAACTTCTGTAAAACTCCATGGGCACGACGACGTACGGGGGCCGAACACGGCCAAATCAAGTAGCACCATTCGACCTCCGCTCCTCCCACACGGTCAGTGCGTCGCCTTCGACTTCACTTTCTTCAAAACAACAAACAAAGGAAAGGATTTTCAAGGCACGACACATCTGAGGAGGAGCCGAGGAGCGTGGGCTCCCGGCTCCTCCCGCTCGCCCGGCTCCTCCCCCCGAGAGGAGGAGCCCGCTCCGAGCGATTGATTGGTTCTGGTCCGAGCAGATGCGCTCCGAGGACCCGAGGGTGGCTTCCTGTTGCGCGCGGGAGGCGGCCGCCCCGCCCCGCCCCCCCCGTCTCTGGCCACCTCCGCTTAGTTAGTGCGGCGATGCAAACGCCACCGAGGGTGGTGCGCTGTAAAGCCCGCCCCCTCTCGTGCCCCGCCCACCCTGTGGTCGGAGTGCTGCTCGAGCCCGCTTGGTTTCTGGCTGTTCTATCGATAAGCCTCAGTGATCGTTCCGTGCCTGTCTCTTTAAGATGAACCATGCGTCCAACGCAGCTTGAAAAGAGAAAAGTTAGTAATTAAGTTAAGCCTGCGACTCACTTCACACCTCCTTCCTCCTTGACCAAAAAACAAAACACTTGCAAGCGTAGAATACCATCCGGGCCACGTGGTCGCCGGTCGAGTCGGTAAAACGCTAGCGCCACGCCGAGCCCTCCCGATGCTGTGGTCCTTTAATGCAGCCATTTTGAACTTCACTTTCAAACATGGCAGGCATTTTTTGATACACTTGTTGAGAAACGATAAAATCAAAAAAATAATTTGCACACACCTGCACTGAAAATGTCTCAAGTAAAAATAAACGCAAAACACCACCCGCTTCATGTAGCTAGCACTGAGTAACAAGCTAGCTGCCATAACACTGTCAAGTCAATTGAAGAAAAAAAAAGTGGAGTAACAAATTCCAGCATCGATTAAATGTTAAACCTCAGCGATGGTTGGCACCGAGCTTAATGACGTCTGTGTCTTAAGATTACGAAGGAATGGATATTCAAGGTCGACCACGTCCGTAAGAAGGAGCCTGTCCAGGATAGAGTGAGCAAAAAAAATGAAAAAGAAAAAGAAATGTAACTTTGTCCCGAAGGATTAAAACACGGTTGCTTCACAGAGTTTGGATCAATAGTTGACAGCTCCGGTAGCTGACGATGGAAAAAGGCTACGAGACGATCCTGCGATTAATTTGAGCTTCAAATGGAATCATGACTCCGGGATCAACGGTCCCTCACTGTTTGCCAAGGTTTGATTAAGTCCAAGCTTATTTTACCTTTCTAATATATATATATAGAGATATATATATATATATATGTATATATATATTTTTTTTTTTCACCAAACAAAATAACAGTTAAAACAAATTTAGAGCTCTTGGCCATGTTGGTCTGGTGAAATGAAAACACAGATTTCCTGTTTAAATTCAAAAGGCACAGTACATTAACATACAAATGATCCTCAGGATATTCCAGGTTTTCTCCCCCCCACAAAAAAGAACAAAAATACTTAGAACAATGAAAAGTCCGAACGGTTGCGGTCGGACAATGCATGTCAGCATCCATGCTCACTCTGAGGTGCGCCGATCTCTGCGCTCTCCTGTGCCTCGCACGTCGCGGCTGGTGACTTCCTGTTGGCGTCGTGCAGCACTTCCTTTGCGGAGAGAAGCGGATGGCAGAGAACCAGGGTTGGTAATGTACTGTGTGTCAGTGAAGCTACACAGGGAGGGTTATTATGGTCTGGCTTGAGTCAACATGTGGTTTCCATTGGGTTGGCATGGCAACCGATTCCTTAGGCGACTAGTTGCCCCACCAGTCTACACTGCCAGAGTGGCTGTAGTTTCCTCCGTAGCCGTCGTTGTTGTAGAAGTTGCCACCGAAGCCACCTGAGGAGGAGGAGGTCAGAGGTCAGAGGTCAGGCGGCTGGAACGCTACTATTTAGCGCATGAAGGAGCGAGTCCTACGATGAGGAACGGTTGCTCGTGATTTTAAATGGACGCCGATCGAGAAACGTCTCCTTACCTCCACCGAAGCCACGGTTGCCTCCGTGGGCTCCGGGGTTACGACCCGGGCGGTTTCCACCGAAGCCTCCGTTGCCACCGGATGACTGACGGTAATCTCTGGCTCCGAAACCACCGGAGAACCTGAGCAGGGCAGCGGTGTTTACGTGTTACATTGTGCTCGTTCGTGTCAGAGGAACTTGGAGATGATTTAAGTCACGGAAGGTCTCAAAGTTACAAATGGACGTTAAAGCCTGAGCCCGTTGTCCGCGTTTACCTCTTGGAGCGTCCACGGCCGGTGCTCTTGTGCTGGTGCTCGTAGGCGAGACTCTCGAGCCAGGAGGGAACCTCCTGCTTGGACTCCACCAGGAGGTCCAGCAAATCTTTGGTTATGTTGCTGTTTTTGTCGTTAAAGAACGACGTGGCCAAACCTGCGCGGGACAGCGAAGGAGCGGGATCGTCAATCACCTGCCACGGGGGTTTGAGTTGACGCAGGCGTCAGAGATACGAGGAGATCCTTACCCAGGTTGCCCACACGTCCCGTACGGCCGATACGGTGAACGTACTCCTCGATGTCGCTGGGCAGATCGAAGTTAATGACGTGCTTCACGTTGGAAATGTCCAGACCTCGAGCAGCCACCTGGAAACACAGATGTCCACAGAGGATTTGTTAATGTTCGATTCTAAAGGACAGCGTTAGCGCTGAGCAGGACTCACAGCTGTGGCCACTAAGATGGGGCAGCGTCCGGAGCGGAACTGATGCAGAGCCTCCTCTCGGTCTCTCTGGGATCGATCCCCGTGGATGCTGGTGCAAGCGTAACCTTCGCGGTACAGGAAGTCCTCCAGAGAGTCGGCTCCTTTCTTGGTTTCCACAAACACCAGAGTCAACGAGTCTTTGCCTGGAATTAGAGAAGAAAAAGAGGATGAACAATGACGGACGGCAGCAGGAGAATGGAACTAAATACACACAAGTCTTCTAGAGGTGGGGAGAAGGATAAACATGGAGATCTAAACTAAAAGATGGGAACTAAAGTCGCTGAAACCCAAGAGCATGAGGAAAAGAATGGAAACTTAAAAAAATGGAGACGGGGGCAGCATACAAAGCTAGAAATTGATCAAACAGCCACACTTCACTTTTTCCTGAATTTGAGTTTAAACGAGTCAAATCAGACGTTCGGGGACAAAGCCTCAGTCTGCAGGGGGCGCCATGTCGGAGGGGGACGCACCAGCTGACCCTGTTCTAACGCTGCACACGGGGACAATCAGGAAAGAGCCATCAGAGCGCCATGCTGCTTCCATCCCATCATTACTTAATCTGTTGAGAGCTTTAAAGCAAAGCTGAGATCAGACCAATCAGCCTTTTCCCCTCAAATAACTGAGGACGAGTCGCTGCTTTAACAACGAGGCTCCGACACAGGTCACGTGTCGGTGTGACGCTCGGAGGCACAGGCCTCGACCCGGAGCTCCTCACTGCTACAGAGGAGCCAGATCACTCACTCACGCATCACTTTGCCCGTCTAAATGTCAGAGTCCATCGCTCTAAAAATTAAATTAACTTGGAAAGTTTGAGAAACTCAAACCGTTGGATGCCCATTACAAGGCATTCGTTTAGTTTATCTGAATTCTTTAAGGATCCGTCCACATACCAACATTTTTCATGCATTCATTACTCTCATTCGGTCATTTCTACTTGATTGAAAATGGTATAATGAGTTGACCTCACAGTAACATGATCCTATAAAGGCCAGGTTTCAGTCGGACCAGGTTATTTTCTCATAAATAAAAGAACAAAACGACAGAAATCAAAGAACTGAGGCAGGATGTCAAGCGGGGGAGCGGAGGGACAGAATGAGCTGTGGGATGTGATGTTTTCTGGCTTGTGGGTTAGAGTAAAGTTAGGGTATATGTTCACACTTACCCGGTTTCTCTGGGGGCTCTGTCACACTTTCCTGAACCTCACTGGGAATGACTAAGATAAAACCAAACCGGCCAGTAAACGTGAGGCTTCTCAGTCAGTACATACACAAGTTTAGATCATAGCGAGAAGCACACCCCGATGTAAACAGCATCAGGCCTCACTGCCCTGCTTAACTTTTCATCAACACAGGCTTTCGATCTTTATGAGAACCGGCGCCTTCTGTTAGCAGGGATGCAGTCGAGTCGAGATTAGATCAATACGAGGCAGACGACACTGTGCAGAGTCTGAAGTGACATTCACGGGAGGAAGATGAACACACGCTTTGTCTTTTCAATCTTACCTGTGGCGTTGAGCAGATCGAGGAGGAAAGACCTCTTGTCCGGATCCTCCACCCACACCACCTTCTGGGTGATGTTCTCTGAGGTGGAGCCCACACGACCCACCGCCAGGAAAATATAGTCCTCCAGGAAATCTCGAGCCAGGATCTGCCAGAGCGCAAGGGAGCACACAGACGTTAGACTGAAGCGGGACTCGGCGCTCAGCCGGCGGACACTTGTGGGACTTGCGGACCTGGATCTCCTTGGGGAAGGTGGCACTGAACATCATGGTCTGACGGAGGCCTTTAGGTGGCATCGTGTCCTGCTCCACAATGCGTCTGATCTGTGGCTCGAACCCCATGTCCAACATGCGGTCAGCCTCGTCCAGGATCAGGTAACTACAATTCAAATCAACACGTCAGCCGGCGCGGTCGGTTTTCCCAGCATGCCGTCTGCCGGCGCGCGATACTGACTTGCAGTAGTCCAGGCCGATCTTGCCCCTCTCCATCATGTCGACCAGACGTCCGGGCGTGGCCACCAGCAGGTGACATCCTCTCTCCAGCTCCCGGATCTGCTGACCGATGTCGGCGCCACCATACACCACACAGGGGCGCACGCGAGAGCGATAGGCGAACTAGAGGGCAAAGAGGGAAACACTGGTTTAGTCCGCGTTGACTCTGGGACAGCAGAGGGAATCCATCCTGTCCCGGCTGTGTTGAAACCACCTTCCTGGCCTCGTCGTAGATCTGCAGGGCCAGCTCTCTGGTGGGAGCCAGGACCAGGGAGAGTGGGTACTGCTTACGACGGCCGTACCTTCCATTATCCTGAGGACGACAGAGGCGTTGTTTAGAAGAACCAGCTGAATGTATGCGCGTTGTATCGATTCCTCTCCGCTCTCTACCTGTCCGTTGTTCTTGGCGGCCTGCAGAGCTTCTCCTGGTCCCTCGGTGTAAATCTGGCTCAGCACTGGCAGCAGGAAGGCGGCCGTCTTACCAGAGCCTGAAACAGAGCAGCGCAACTGAGCCTCTGCGCTCCACTTCAAAGGTGAAGCATCACAGAGGCAGAGCAGATGTGGAAATAGTAACCGGTTTGGGCGCAGGCCATCAGGTCTCTCTTGGACTTGATGATTGGGATCGCGTGTTTCTGGACGGGGGTGGGGCGAGTGTAGCGGCTCAGGTTGATGTTCCCCATGATAATCTCGCCCATGTCCACATCATGGAACTACAGAGAGGACACAGACCGTCAGTGTCATCTGAAAGACGACATGTCCGACGACAACGCACACCGGTGTGAGGACACTTACACTTTCGATGTGAGGAGGACAGTTGCTTCCAGTGGCCTCCACGGGGATGTCGTCATATTTCTCAAAGTTGATCCCGGTGTTGCTTGCTGCGAAAAGCTCACTGGAAAGGAAAAGGTTTGAAGAGTTCAGCTTTATTTAAAGATAAAGGAGGTTTCCATTCCCACTGAGCAGACTCTTACTGTTCAAGGCGCTCATTGGGAGCAGTGGGTTTAGACCAGTCCTCCTCTCTGGACTCCTCCGCCCAGCGGCTGTTTCCTCCTCCGGAGAAGCCTCCGCGCTCATATCTACAAACACACAGAGGAAGGTTTCAACACATTTCTTCATGTGTTCAAAGTCACTGGAGCGAGCTCAGCGCTAAGCTCGTCCCAACAACAAGGACGTTTCTGAACGAGGAGACAGACTTCAAACCGCTTGGACAATCCGTTCTACTGTGAAATCTTTGCATTACAATAATACTAATTATACAGTGGAACAAGTCTTTTCTTGGCTACAAATGGAAACCAATCATCTCTCAAACCTAAGTCTACATTGAAAATGTATTCAAAGTGCACTCACCTTCCCCTGGATCCAGCCCCGCGGTCATTGAAGAAGGACGACTTGGACCGGTCGTTTCTTCCTCCAAAGCTGTTGTAGGCGGCGTCTCTGGGAGCTCCTCCCCAGCCGCCATCTTTGTTTTCAAAACCACCTACTCCTGGAATGAACGGAAACACCAGTCAGTTATAACGGGGGCACGTTCATCATCCTGATGATGTCATCACCTCACCCCCGATCGAAACATGGAGCCTCTTTCAAAGTGGAAAAGCCACGGGACCATCTTAAAATCAAATAGTGCCCATTTTAATTTAAATTAAATATGGAGTCAAAGTTCCCATAGATATTAAAAAAGGGGTGGAGTTACTGTCTATGTCTAAGCCGTCGCCTCTCTACAGCCAGTCAGTCATTTCAAGGCACGACAGCATTTCCCCACCTGCATTTTGTAAAGGCTGAGTAAACCAAACTCCACCCCCGTGACCACGGTAGGCGCCACGCCCACCTCTATCATTGCGAGGGGGTCCGCGCCCTGCATATCCCCCATTTGTGCGGTTGTCGTGGAAACCATTCACAAATCCATTGCTGCGTCCGCCGTCCCATCCAGGAGAATCTTCATGAGGAGACAGAAGAAAGAAGCGTGTGAGCAGGAGAGCGAACACGGGACTTGTCCTGACTTCACATGTTTCTGATACGTGGACAGATTCAAGCAGCTACACCAGACTGGACCCTGGACTGAAAGCTTGCATGTGAAATTATAATCCACTACATAAAGTGAAGACACATTTCTAAACTTCTACATCTGTGCAAAGAATGTGGGCAGCTGTTGTTTTAAGTGCAAGATAAAAATGTGAGTACAAGCCCCGCCTCTGTCTGTAGGAGACATCTACCACAATCATCTGCCCAGCTGTGGACACGGGCAGTCATCGCTGGTTATCGGTGTGTGCTGGTGGGGGGGGGCCGTATGTGTGTGTGTGGGGGGGTGATAGTTAGCGCTGCCACCACACGGCGCGCTACGTCGCTCAGCCTATGGCACGTTAGCATCAGGGACCAGGCCGGCCACAGATCCAGGCTCTGATTAGTTCAGCATAAGTGCTGAGGAGCTTAGCTTGCACCTGTCAGGACAGGTAAGTGCATCCACGTTGGCGCCCCCTGTAGGTCAGCGCAGGGAGAAGCCTCGAATGCTTCGCACTGATCTATGAACTACGACGGCAGAGTAAAAGTGCCTCCCTTAGATGTTATGAAATGTTTGGACAAAGAATGACATGATCTTTCTGAAGGGTTCTTTTAATGGTGCTAAGATGTAGATTTTATTGAGTTGAGATCTCCACAATGGAAATGAAGAGAACCACTTCACCTTCAGACGTGAAGCTCAGACGTTTAGATGGTTGATGTGTATGAGTTGATTTGGTTGAACTGAGTGACTGAGGAGAATCAGAAGTGACGCAGCTTGTCGTGCAGCAGAGTCAAAGCCTAACTGACGAACAGCAGTGCAGATCAAATCACAGCCACAGAAACCACCAAAAACACCGAGGGCTGCGCGCTCGCTTTGCCTCCGTCTGCTGGAGTGCGCGATGATTACGAGCCTTAAAACCACGACAGGAAAACAGGTTTAGCGGGAGCCGAACCTGCAATCGCTTCAAAGCCGGCACGTTAGCCTCAACTGAAACACAACTCCATGTTCACCCTCAGCCATCACACTTGATGGAGTCTGTACAGCTGGTAGCTAGTGTCCCTGTCTGAGGTCAGAGGTCAGGAGACCCCCACTCTCCAGAGTGACAGACGCCGATCACTCAGCGATGTCACAGGCTGAAGCGGTTCCCGTCTAGCACTTTGAACACGGAGGCATAAACTAGTGTTAACGCTGTGTTAAACGTCCAATCGTTGCCTGTGCGGTGCAGTACAGGAAGTGGCTGGCATCGGGTTATTAGTAAGACACTGGGTCTTTGACACGACACCACCCTCGTGCATCAGAGGCAACTTCATCTGCAAAGCTGTGTTAGGCCCAGACTTCTGCTGCTTTTACGCGACAAGTGACCACGGCGAGCGAGGGCACGCCGACGGGCCCCCCGAGTGTCGAGCCGTGTACAGTGAAAGGCTGCCGGCCAGTAGGTGGCATGCAAGTGGAGGTCAAGGTATACCACGTGTGTTCTGCCAGCCCCCACTGTTGGCGTGGTAAAAGGCGAGCTCTTGAGAGGCCAGTCTTGGGTAACCTGAGCGAAAGTAGGGAAGCAGGCTATAAAAGGAAGCACAAGCACCGGCTCCTTCAGTGTGTGTGGGGCTGGACTTTACTCGAATAGTTACCGATCGTACAGTCAGCCCATCCTGACGTACAGTTATCTCTGAGCCTTTGCTGACACTCCACCTGCCACGGCTGAGGGAAGGGCTTAGGAGACTCTTTGGGAACATAGGAGGTGAAATAAGGCTTCTACAATACAGAGGGGAATGTCTGATTGTGAATGCAAGCGTTTGAGCAGAGAGAAGCACATCGATTAACCCCGGGCTCATCATTTACTCATTACACCCTCTAACCCTTCGCCCTGGCTTTGCTGCCGTGTGAAACGGCTATTTCATGCATCTGGAAATGCAGGTTGCCCTCAGCGAAAGCAGACAGAAGGGACTTACAGAAATTTACTGGTGCCACTGAATAACCGCACTGTCTACCAGCGGAATAAGCATTTCCTGTTGTGGAATAAGAAAACAGTGAAACGAGAAAAAAGGTCAAGTGTGCAATGACACGGTACCATGATTTCAAGTTTTCAAAGTAAAACCATCAGACTGAATGTGTCTTGATTGGAAGCCTTTAAGAAGCTACAAATGACAGTAGAAATTAAAAGTGTAAAAACATTCAAAGTCTGTCATATGAAAAGGTAAACCCTCCCTTCCTTTGATCAGAGCAGCCAACAGCTAGCACTCTAGTGTGAGGCTTTGGAACAGGCCTTTGATCTTTTGACGGTTGGGCCTTTTCTCTTCACTCATTCACCTTCGACAATTTGAAGGTTGTGTCCAGTTTACAGAATCAGTCCAATTGGAGGTTGTTCTGATTAAGGCCTCAGCCCTGGATTTCTCGTGGGTGCTTGCTTTTACCATGCTCTGATGGCTTCGGCACCAAGTGATGGTCTGACTGTGGATCAGCAGATCCGTGTTTGGATGAACTCACCGTTCTTGCCGACATCTTTGTTCCTCAGGTGAGGTGGAATGTAACGTCCTGGAGAGACAAAAAAAACAGGTCAGGTGTCACACGACTAACAGGGTAATTACCCGACTGCTTTCGTTTACGACCGAATGAAAACAAGCCATTACAACACGTCACTGCGCAACTCTTTGAATCTCTAGCAATACAACTTCCATTTGGTTGAAATGCACATTATTCACTTAGAATGGTCAAATACTTGCTGTTTACGAACAATTAAAACTGTGATACTTACTACCGGTTCCTCCGCCTTGTTCGTCAGCAGAGTTCAAGTCTAGGGCAGCAAGCTGTGAAGAAGAAGAGGCCGACATCATCCGACTGAAGTCATGTTGGTTTGCTAATGAGATGCAACCGATATAACGAGTGCCAAAGGAAGGAGAGTGAAGCATAAATGCTTCAGAAATATCGTTTGTGAAAACTAGATTTCTGAAAATGTCACGAGTTGGTTTTCAACAATCGTCCAAAAAGTTAAAGGTCAGTAAGACGAGAAGCTTTTGAATCCGACTCCAGAGGTTCTCAACACACACATTGTACAGTGAAACACTTCATTTGTCATTACATAGATTTTCTCAATGATCCTATAACGTGGCCTCTGATTCTTGTCTTTGTTGTCCATCAGATCAGCTGACACCAGGGCGGCAAATTTTATTGGATGAAATGTCAACAAGATGTATTTCAACAGTTACGAGATAATGAAGGGTATTGTTGCAAAGTGTTGCGCTGCAGCCGACAGACCACGTGCAGAGAAATCCAAATGTTTCCTTTACATCACTGACACGCTCCGTCCGTGCTTTGGATCAGAGACACTAATGTCCATCACATCAAAGACATCAAGTCTCAAAGGAACCGTCTGCAGGAAAAGACTGGGAACAGATTGACTTCAGAGTCAAAGTATGAGCGAATAACGGAGACGGACTCACTTGTCCACCTCGGTCGTCTTCTCGCTGAAAATGATGATAAATCCCCCACTGACAAAGTCCAGTCGGTGACGTAAAGGCGCCGAGTTTCCGTGACGACAATAAAAGGCTACGACACTGATCCAATCACAGTGGAGTATCTCTCAACGCTCCAGGGCCGTGACGTTAGAAACGTGTTCTAACTTCATCGTACACGACACGATGTGTGAGAAACAGCACCGCGTTGTGGTAACGTTAGATACATGCACCGTGACCCTCACCTCGCTTCTAACCCACGGTCAACTTAGGTTACTGAGGCGTTTGTCCATTCTGGGATACCATCGAGAGATGCCGGCGAAACATGGCGACCTCCGCAGAGGGCTCATTAAAAAGTCACGAGATCAGTTGATTATAAACTTGCAAACATCGGCGTCGCTGTCTTTTATTTCCTTTGCGACGTTACACCCGGAAGTAGTTCCCCTCGATCCAACAGGCTGGACCTTTAACCGAGACCAAATGCAGATTCGGTCGGATTTTAGTTCGCCGTCGTCATTTCATACTTTGCGGTGGATTCGGGTCTAACAAGTAGAACAGCGGAGTTTCCGGGTTATTAAAGGTCACCTGAGGGAAGCAGCTCCACTTTACCATCAACTTCATGCCAAAGGAGAAAAACGCTGACAAATTAAAAATGTAAAAAATGTTTGAGTTGAAGAACAGCGCGTGAGAACTCGGACGTGTATCCTGTGAAGAGTGATGAGCACATGAAGAGGAGCGAACTTTATTAAACACGCCATCAAACTGCTTCCAAGTGGCGGACAGCATTTTTTCCTGCGCCACGTTTCAGGTTGAAGAGGCCCGACGTTAGCCGACGTTAGCCGGGCTAACACCGGGACACCGGCCGGGTCGGAAATGTTAGCTAACCTTTGAAATGTCACACCGAGTGGAAACACTGTTCCGCGGCCGAGTTCCCACCGAGGGGGTCAACACTTCTCTTCAAACAACACATCGAGCACCAAAGTCCCGGTGCGTGCGGTCTGAGCGAGGATCCGGCCGGTTCTCCGGCGGCCCAGAGCTCCGCCATCACGATCTTCTCTCCGCCGACATCAGCCATTTTAGCAGCCGCAGTGTTAGCTTAGCCGTTAGCCGGTGGATTCGTTCGCGTCGATGGCTCGAGTAACGGAACCGGTGAAAATCACGGAGGGAAGTGGAGAAGTGTAGAAAAGAGATGGACTCACCTGCTGATCTAGACCGTGTTGATTATCGATGACCACATGACTCATAACTAAAGAGAGGAGTGGGGATTCTTTGAAGAGAAAGGATTTTCTTTGTTAGCTCCACCGGCTACTTAGCTTCTCTTCCTGCTCTCAACTGATACACCGGCCGGAAGTTACACTTAAATATGAAGGTACGTAGACGTTGAAGTTAACATGAAATAAATAAAATGGCGTTGACGGTGATTAAATATAGTTTCCGTGGAGTTTCGGTGTGGATGATGAGCGGCGGGCGAAGACACCTCCTGGCGGATGGACCGTGGTGGAATGAGACTGAGTGCTCCGGTAGCGCGAGATAACATCTATGTGCGCTCAGGTCGGCGGAGGGATACGCAAGTATCGCGAGATGTCAGTCCGGCTCAGATTGGTGCGTCAGAAGAGACTGACACATGAAACCTGTGTATGTGTGTGTGTGTGTGTGTTCCTTGTGCTCGACAACGTGTCTGGAAGTGAGTCCAGGACTGAACCTGACACCTGATTCAGCTCAACACAACATCTACACAAGATTCACATGACAACAAAAACAACAGCAAACACACATTTACCACAAATACACAAACTGTAGATACAGAAAACATTCACGTTTACAACAAATACATGTAAAAGTATCACAAATATTAAAACAGTTTTGAGAAAACAATTTACTGCAAATACACAAAAGCATCTCCACTGACGATGCAACATGATACAAACACACAAAGGTACAAAATCACTCCACAATCATTAAATATAACACTACCACAGACACACAAAAAGATGAAACATGCAGCCAAAAAAAATTCAAAGATATAAAATACACAGAATACACTCAGAGATATACAATGTTTACCACAGATACATCTATCAGATTACACAGAATAAAAGTTCCTGTATAGGGAGTACACACACACACACACACACACACACACACGTAGTGCACAGTGGGAGTATAGGGAGTGTGGGTGTGTGCAGTTAAACAGAATCCATGTTTGTGTTGTGTGATAATCTGTGACACAAATCTGCAGATTAGAGAAGCTTTTATCATCTACACGTCTTTATATTATATTACATCTGTATTTACAATGAACCACCACAACGTGTACAGACTGGGCTCTGACATGTGAGGGAGTTCACCCTCCTCTAATCACACAGCTTCAGATGTTCCACAGAGGTCAGAGGTCAAACATAATCCCCCCCCCCCCCCCCCCCGCGCCCCCCCCCGCCCCCCCCCCGAGTGGTGCCATCACCAGTCGAGGTCTTTTATCCGCCGCTCTCACCATATGTCGCTGGGATCAGGTAAAGCAGAGGGAAGTGGTCAGTGGGAGAAAGGTCAGCTCCTCAAACACCCGGCATTCCACCTTACCCCCCCCCCCCCCCCC
>JAFBJT010089513.1:0-16298 GCA_016785325.1 Chascanopsetta lugubris
GCTCTTTGTCCTCTTTCCAAGGTTGACCGATTTCTTTTGGTGTTCAGAGTCTCCTCTTGTTTTCTAGCACCATTTGAAATCGGTTACAGTGAAGGACAGATATCGTCTCACCTCCACGTGGGTGTTGAACCTCAGCGGTTTGGGTTTAAATGGCTTTTGAGAGAATGTCACTTCTTGTAAATCCAATTGTGTGTAAGTGATTGGGCGACTGAATTTTACTTCAGGTATCAATAAAGTTCCATTTGTCCATCGATTATTTATCCATTTATGAATGATTGATTCCATTTTCTTAGAATAAGATTTACTTCATAACTGAAGGCAACTGTTGTTCTCCTATGATGAAAGGTATCACTTGTAATACACAACTTCACCACTGGATGTCTCTGAAAGCCTTTAAATACTAAGGTCCCTTCATGTCATACGGTTTATTTCAGAGGAACTCGCACCAAAGGGAGGAACCACAAAATGCTACCTATCTTTAATTTTCTTGTATTTACTGGTTCTATTAATTCAAGAAAATGAGTTTAAAATGTAATTAGAAATTAATTAAAATTCAATTTCAAATGTAAAAAGTACAAAGTGAATAATACCACCTACGAAACATAACATTTGAGAGGTTTTTCTCTGTACATCCAGTGGATGTAAATACTGTCTGTACCTCTACATTTTTTAAGCTCTATTTCAGAGGAACCAACTCAGTCCAACAAAGCTCGTGCACATTCATCACTCCACCTCACTGAGTCTTTATTATTTAATCCATCATTCAGTTACAAAATGTTTATGTAATGTCTAATTTCATGGCAAGTAAAGAAAAATTCTTTTAACAAATGAAAAAAGAAAAGTTGAACTCGTGCAAAAGTATTTAACTAATTTAACTAAAGTATTAACGTTTGATTGCAAGAGTTGCATGAGTGACTAAAAGAATGTTTCATCCATACATCTCACTCACAGCGCAGCGAGCCCACAAGTGCACACAGACAAACCGATCCGCACACACGCCGAACCCCCCCCCCCCACACACCCACACACACACACAAATCTCTGCCCTCCGGCCTGTCTCGCTCACAGCGCAGCGAGCTGAAGTGCGCACACACACACGACGATCCGCGCGCACACACGAGCCGAGCCTGATGTCGTTTCTGATATTTCTGACGGACTTTTACATACAGGAAGTCCAGGTGACCATTTGCTGTCTATGTCGCACATCTGTGAAGGCCGTCCACGCATAACATATCCAGCATCGCACTGGATAGTCACAGTGGCCAAGTGTCCATGAGGGGGACGAGAGCCCCCAGACAAGAAACCGTGGGGTATGGAGGGTTCATGACAGCTCACCACTGCAGGCAAAGATAGTGCAAAAATAATATTAGTACAAACACCAGCTGTGATTACATTTGAGAACAAAGGCAGAAAATATTCAAAGCCACTTACGGACGCATGTTGGAGGATCAGGCCTGAATTCCCCACTCTCTGAACATGTTAGTGACTCGGCTCCTTTGCGTGTGTATGGTCTTTGACAACTGTACTTTACCACATCTGCATGTACATAATTTTCTTTGACTGGAGCGTAACTGCCCTTTTCAATCGCAGCTGGTGGGTCGCAGGGTATCGCTGCAAAAAGAAAATAGGATTAGAAATGCTTCTAACCTGCTTTGTTTGCATTACCAGCCAAAGATAAAGAACAAACCTTCACATGTAGGCAACCTGCTGTTCCACAGTCCGTCCCCACAGTAGATTTGGCCTCTGCCGACCATGTTGTACCTAGATGGGGGAGTTATAACCTCAGACCACACGTTTTCTAATCGATACCTGACTATTGTCCTCGATACAGTGTCACTTTCGCATTTGTGCTTCCTAATTGTCCTGCCCATAGAGGGCGCACTAGCATTTTTGTCCGGCCCCATGAAAGATATCTTTGTTTTGTTTCTGACACTTAGGAGTGAGTACCTTTCCAGAAATTGTGAACATGGACCACTCCACGTTATACAAACCCCGTCTTGCAGCTAATCACAATCTTGGCGCCAAACTCTGTCCCCTCAGAATAATCGATGAATCCATTTAAAACCTCCCCAGCAGAGCCACAATTCTTTCCTGAAAGAGACGACAGAGACTGTTCAGAACGATGAAAGTTTCCTTTGAACTGATTCGACGAGAGAATGTACAAGTGACTCAAATCGCTCGTTGTGACATTTACTCTCGCATTTCAGCCTCACGGTGCTCCAGTCGCCCCCGGTACAAGTGATGGTGGAGGATCCTCCCGCTGAGGCGTAGCCGACGTTACAGGCAAAAGAAACCGAAGAGCCGTCCGGGAATGAGCTTTTAAGAATGAACTCATCCTTCAAGTTCATGTCGGGCCCAGGCACAGGTGCGACACAGTCTTGAGCTAGAATGAACATAAGAGAATGATCAACATTTTACTGTAACTTCAATTTATTTTCAAAGCCAAACGGAGTAAACAACCATATTTCAACGACACCTTTAGAGTTGATGACTGGTGAAGTCGACCATAGGGACAGATTCATTTATGATTGGAAGGCTGATTTAAAAGAGTCGAATGTAAACGGAGCTCATGTGGAATGCAGAACGGTTCAAAGTTAACTCCAGACCAAACACCGGCTCCTTGATTCAAGTGTCATAATAAGAGAATCCACACTGACCTTGGGCAGTTAAGATGAAGCCAAGAATGAGCCAGATAAGAACGGAAGTGATGTCCATGATGGGATTCGACTGAGATTGCCAGCACCTTCGATGCTAAAGAGAGACATACGTTGATTAGCAGGGCTCACCTCCTGGAGCACTTAAAGGGTACGTGTGGGATTTTTAGTGACGTCTGGTGGTGAAGCTGAAGTATTGCATCTAACTGCAAGTGCTCCAGCTCAGCCCCTCCCTTTGAGTGTCAGCAGAGCTGCGATGGCCCCGCGACTTCATCAGCCTGAAGCAGAAACTGAGTTATATTCTTTTATTTACAATCTTACTAACGTCTCGATCAGGGGTGGACAATTTTTTTTTTGAGGGGCAACAGGAAAAAGCTGAACTGTGTTGGCGGGCCACATCGGCAAAGTGTTGGGCTCGGATCCTTGTGTGTGTGTGTGTGTGTATGTGTGTGTGTGTGTGTGTGCGCGCGTGCACGCACTTTGGCTCGGGAGGAAAGGAGACAGACAGGGGCGGAGCAGTGATGTTAAATGGGGGGGGGGGGGGGGGGGGGGTTCCCGGGGGGGCACTTGGTGTTCCAGGCGTGGCACATTCTGCCTTTGGCTGTTTCCTGCTGCCAAACGAAGGCTCCCAGACAGGATTCAGAGGCTCCTCCAACATAATCATTCATCATCAACATATTTAATGAAACAAATTTGAGCGGTTATCAATTTTGAATATGAACATACACCTAACATCTGTGTTCATGTATGAGTATGTGTGTCTATCTTGGGACTTGCCATCCAGTTTCCAGATGTTCTGGATGTTCTCCTCAGACATCCATTCATATACACAACATTTGAAGGATTTTCATCTTCCATCTTGTCACATTTCCCACATTCAGCACGCTTTAAAAATACAGAGGACCGTCACTATGGAACAACTATGGAACAATTCACCTGTCTCATTAACAGTAATATCTACACTGGCTTTGTTCAAAAAACAACTGAAAACGTATCTTTAATTTTGTATGTCACAAAAAAAAAAAACTAACGTAAAGATAAAATAGCATCACCCCTTTAAACAACAATTATGGGCGAACATCTCAAACTATCAACACAGAATTTATTTGACAAAAATTGCCCACAATACCAGACAGGACACTTGTGTGTCAGTGTTGTTCACTGTCAGCCATCGGTGGGAGACAGAAGTTGGATGAAAAGATATATGCTGCCTTTTCACGCAGCGTGTGGGGAGCTGAGGTGCGCTCCATTTTTGTTGGCTGGTGCATACGAAAATAGAGCGGAAAAGACGAACAACATGACGCCATCATACGTTTATTTACTTATTACAGAAAGACTCTGGTTTATGAGTTAGGTTCATGACACAATTAATGGAACATATTTAAGCACTTCAATAAGAGATAGAAAAACTCCACACTGCACCTTTAAAACAGACATTGTACAGCACATATTACAATAATATCAATGACGTCGCATGAGGTAAATACAGTGTCTCAGAAAGTATAAAAACACTCAAATGTAAATAAGTTCAGGTGCTAACGCCTGTGACATTTTAGAAACCACCACAATGAACACTATTCAAAAAATTACGATTTTAACGCCCACTGCATCGAGTCTTACCGAGCTTCTTCACACGGTATGTGTGATGTTTTCATCCGTTGAATTATATCAGCATGGTTACATTTATCAAAAAGGATAAATACATCTATGATGCACAGAGACTCTGCTCCTTTAAACCAGGGGTCCCCAACCTTTTCTGTACCAGGGACCAGTTTCATGCAGGAAAGTTTTCCACAGATCGAGAGTGGGAATTTTCAGGGATCGATAAAGTTTGATTTGTCCATCTATCATCCATCCATGTATGAATTTTTGATTCCATTATCTTGGAATTAACCCTTTTATATTTACATTAGTAGCCCAGAGTTGACTAACTAAACACCTTTACTTAATAACTTGTTCTGCAATGATGACTGGTGTCACTTGCAATACACAACTTAACCAGTAGATGGCACTAAAAGCCCCTTTAAATGCTGATGTCTTTGCACGAAATACTGTATATTTCAGAAAAAGAGGAACTCGCACCAAAGGGAGGAAGCCAAAAATGCCACAAACTAAATCTTCAATATTCTCATTTACTGGATATTACGATTCATTAAAAACAAATCTAAGTTTAGAATAAAATGATTTAAAAAAATAATGTGAAATAAAATTTAAAAAAGCGTAATGTAGATAATACCTCCAGTTCAAGTCATTATAAAAAAACAACTCTCAGTAATTAATAAAAAAATTAAATAAATAAAAACAGTCATTGTACATACAGTGAGTGGGAAAGTCCACAACGTGACTCGGAGCATATCACAGACAACTATCATAGCAACTATCACAGCAAGATCATTGCCCCTTGGACCAAAGGAGTACTGCACGGAGATCCGCAAGCTGGAGGAAGCCAGCTACGCAGCGAAAATCTCTCCAGAGGAGCCCAAACAATCTCAAGTATCTTGGTTCACACCAAACCACATGGTCCACCACAACGGGAAGACCCGATCTTACCCTAACAGACCTCAAGAGCTTGGGGTACGTAGATACCACCAACTGCCTGGCAGACGATATCGCCAGAGGACTTCTGCTATCGAGCCTCAAAGAGAATCGGCGATGGCTTGCGGGACTGGAATTTCTTTACCACCCACCAGACCAATGGCCCTCCATGCCAGCACCGAGTCCAGAACCAGACGAGGCTGATACAAAGAAGATGCCCACCACCATAATCCACACCAACATCGACAAACCCCCACAATTTCCAGACACCTCGAGCTTCACCAACTGGACTGACCTCCACAAAGCAGTGGTCCACAGGTTACACGGTGACACCAAGTCCTCCAACGGAACTGAAGACTACATAAACGCGGATATGCTCATCCTAAAACGGGCCCAAATCGACTGCTTCCCAGAGGAGTATAGAGCCCTCAAAGGTGGAAACCCCCTACCCTCAGGTAGCCGCCTTGAAACCCTTGCCCCAGGGTAGGACGACGACCCCGGTCTTCTCAAGAGTGAGCGGGAGACAGAGTAGACTCAAGAACCTTGACGCCGACACCCCCGACACCCAATCACGAAACTATTAATCAAGGACAACGACCAAACACTCCTTCACCCAGGACCTGAAAGAGTACTGGGTGAGCTACGTTGAAGATACTGGATCTTACGAAGCAGAGAGGCGATCAAGAGACACCAGATCAGAGTGCCAGCGCTGGCGGGCTAAGCCAAACATCCCCCGGACGGCAGGCCTTCCTAATGGCCCTACGACAGTTCATTGCAAGATGCGGAAAACTGTTGGAACTCCTCCAAGATAACGGCACCAACTTTGTCGGCGCTCATCGGGAGCGCATAGAGAGCTTCCAAGCAATGAGCTGTCCCCAAAGAGCAGTTAGCAGAACAGCAGATTGTCCACATGGAGTGGAATTCTCAGCCTGGATTACTCCAACGAGGAAACCCCATGGAAACACCTGACCTAGAATCCTACCCTCTTCACCCTCTTCATCTCTTGTCCCAACCTCTTAATAAATCTCGTCTGGGATCAATTCTCTGACCGAAGTTGTGGTTCATAGCTGGTGACTCAAACCGCCCACTTCACGAGCAATCCTTCCTCACAGAGCATGTAAATACTGTGTCTGTACCTTTACGTTTTTTAAGCTCTATTTCAGAGGAACCAACTCTCGGTCCGACAAAGCTCGTGCACATCAACCACTTCACGTCAGTGAGTCTTTATTATTTAATCCATCATTCAGTTACAAAATGCTTTCGTCTAATTTCATGGCAAATAAAGAAAAATTCTATTAATAAATTAAAAACGAAAAGCTGAACTCGTGCAAAAGTATTTCAAAACAGTCTCAAAGTAACCACAGATACGGCATGTCGAATACTGGAGGCGTCCCTGTTCTTTCACAGTACGATGGGAAATGAGATCTGATGGGTGGAGATGGAGGAAGATACCGACGTTAAACAGACGGACTTGGTTTTCAAGACTTTATGGGGTTGTCATGGGTTCACGGTTGATATTTCTCCCTCGCAGAATATTAGAAAAATGTTTATGATAATAATTTAAAAGGCACTAAACTCGCTCTGACCTCTGATGGTGGTGGGAATCAACTCCACAGGGCCAGAGAAGTGGTTTATGAGACATTGTGTTAATGTTTCTGTTGTGCACCGGCTACACTGCGTATATGGTTTGACCTGAATAATGCTGCATTTCATCTAAAGCCTCACAGTAAAAGAAAGAAATGGAGTTCATTCATTTCCCCAACAGCCGCAGTTCTAAGGCTAGCAGTGCAAATATACTTCAGCTTCCACCATGGCTGTTCGTTTGAGCTTCAGTGGTGTTGAGTTAAAGCAAGAAAACATTCATTCATCCACTCATTGTCAGATGAGGTGAATTTGCAAAAAATATTTACATAGATCCCCCCCCCCCCCCCCCCCCCCCCCACAATGGAGTCACATGCTGGTTCCTCATGTCCACCGAGACGGTTCCTCTCTTCACTTTAACTCCAGATGACCAACAGCGAAGCGGTAGTTACTGTGGAGAGAGAACAAGGAAATCAGCTTAACTGAGCTGCTTCAGATTCAGAACAATCAAATCAAATAAAAAAAAACTCCATGTCCCTGTAAACAAGAGGGATGAAATAACAAATTCAGATTTTAAACAAGAGGCCTTCTTCTCCATCTGTTGGGCTGACTGTGTTATTGAGCGGCGTGGAATAAGAGCAGGAAACATTAATGCGACAATAAGACGTTTAACATGAAGTATCAAAGGGTTACACTCGAGACACTACCTCCGATTCATTAACTCCCAAACCAAATGAGATGTAATTACATGCAAGTATTTCAGAGAATATCTGAGTGACATGGGAATGAGCTTGAAATCTTCCTAACTTGTCTCCTTCGGCACAGGAAACGTCAAACTCCTTCCTTTGAGGAAGAGGAGAAAATGCACCAAGGTTGAATGCAGCATCAACATTTAAAGACATGGATGATTCTAAATACCATTAACACAAATAAACACATGAGTAACATCAATACCAGAGATAGGGAATGTACCAAACTGAATTTCCCCGTTATGTTTTCTGTTGCTTTCTAACTGCTGTTTCTTATTTGATATCATTTGTACATACTCTTGCATTAGAGGGTAGAAATGACCTATAATAAACTATATTACTACTGAAAAGAAAAACAAATACAAATAGAAGCAATGTTAAAATGTGAGCATTTAAATGAGGTGGTATCAGAAACGCAATTAAAAAAAAAAAAAAAATGAAATAATCGCAGCTTGTGGATGCATGTCATCGTAAGTAAAGGTGAACATTGGTTATAAACTAGGGGTGTCGAACTCTATAAAAAACAATCTACAAACGACAATGGCTTCAAAAGTTTCCTTTTTACGGTACAAAAAAGTACGGTTGTGAATTTGAATGAAGATGTCGACACCACTTACTACACTTTGTAAAAGCGTCCCACGGGTCAGATTTGACCCTCTGGCGTGTCGGTTCTGGCCCGTGTGCCGTATTTTTGACACCCCTGCTTTAAACAGGAAACAGATCAAAGTCTTTCAAAGCTTGACTTCTCTATTGCAGTGATGGGACAGAGATCAGGAAATGAGATTATTCAGACTGTTAAAACACACCCGTAGCTTTGACCCCACCCCTCCTCTCTCTCGTCTCGCCCCTGCTCGATGAAGTCAGGTCTATTGTCGACCGCTTCCAGCATTTGTAGTAAAATGGTGATGTCATGTGACATATTAATACAACGAGCAGTGACGAGGAAATTGTTTTCCGACCTCGTTTCGGTCCACATTATCTGTTCTCCTGACATTCATCAGTTCTACTGTGCTTGGCGGTCTATCGTCTTACCGCGAGTGGTAAATCCTCCCCAGGTTTTGGAGTCTCTTTTGGAGGAGGGCGGCTTCTGTTGAGGGGTGTAACCCAATAACATACTGGTCAACGTTACAGCTCAGGTACGAGCCAGTGCAGAGGAAATTAAGACTTTTGAGCAAGGAAGATGAAGACCCACACACATCTATCACCTCCAACCACACAATTACTCACGGCTACAGAGGAGGAAGCTACACGGCTCTGAAACCACCACATTTCTTGAAGTTGTACTTTGAGGTACAGTGTGTAGAATTTAGTGACATCTACAGGTGAATCCTCCTCACCTCATCTCTCCCCTTCAAGCAGGTTAAAGAACTTTGTTGAAACTCAAATGGTGTTTATTTGTCCATTCTAGGCTGCTGTAAAAACATGGAGGAGCAACATGGCTGCCTGCATAGAGAGGACCTGCTACTGATGTAAACATAAAGGCCTCATTCTAGAGTAAGTAAAACACTTCTTAAATATCAACAAAATAAAATTGTACTTTTTCCATTTCTGCCATTAGAAATTGAAAGTACTCCACCTAAATCTTACACACTACACCTTTAATTGGAATAACATTGAGGACCAAGAGTTGTTAAGCGTAGTTTTGGAAGTACTGTCCTACACAGCGAGTCAGGCTTCATCCTCAAACAACCCAAAGGTCAAAAGGTCAATGTGGTCTACAACATACTACTACTAAAAGTGTAAAAAAAATGAATAAATCTAAATCTATTATTTTAAATCTTCTCCTTGAAAACATGGAATTGTAAGCTAAATCTTACACAGTGGACATTTAAAAATATGTATATAATATATATATATATATATATATATATAGATAGATAAACAATATATCCTGAGAATATAAATAATCATTATTAATAAATAAAAACATGAATAGGACGACATCACACTACATAGCCACTGCTGTGTATAATCACTAAATATAAATTCAACATTATGGTAGAGTTCTTTCTACTGAGTAACTGACCGCTCTGTGGAGGAGAGTACATTCGAAAGTTGTTACAGCACCCCCTTATGATGATAGTGGTACTTAGGCGAAAGAAACGAAGAGCCTCATGAACGCACACAACTGAAGCATGCAACACTTAGAAACAGCTGCCGAGAGACAGAGAGCTCCGATAGTATGAAATACAAATCACTGAAGTAGAGAAGAAGACGTCCCAGAAAGCGTCGGGCGCCGTTTGTGGTTAGGATCCAAACAAAAACATGACGAAGCAGTTGTGGGAGTTAGTCTGCACAGTCATGTAAAATATTTCAAACATTTTACCCGCGCTTTTTCATGTATGCCCAAATTCCAGCTCCAAGTCCAATGAGAACAATACCTACTTGAATGAAAGATTAGAAAACAAAACACAAAAACAACAGTTTGATGATGGGAAAAAAGGGAAGTGGTTATGAGGACAAAGAATGCATCAACTGCACAAGTATGGTAAATCCAAAAGGACGTTACAGCAGTAACTGACATGAATGAAGATAATCATGTATAAAACCACTTTTATGCTATTACATGTTGATTCAAAATAAAACCACCTCTAAAGATCCAAATATGATTCCATGCCATTCCTCAGAGGCCACTGACAGCGTGTCGGCCATATTAGCTGAAAACCATTTGTCTGGTTTGACCGCCATGGTCATTTGTGCAAGCAGCGTCTTAAGCTAGGCTAGCTAACTAGCTAACTCTTAGTGGAACAGTGTGTAAGAGCTCAGAGTCCCAGACGACTCTCCTTCTCCTCTTCTTAATGCAGGGGTGTTCAAACTACGGCCCATCGGCCCAAGATCCATTTTTAATGTGCAAGTTCGACAAATATAATGGAATGTGGCCCACATGGAATTGGCACTTGACTTGGACTTGATTGCACTTCCTAGTTTTGACACTAGGTGGAGCTACCGTTTCATCAGCTGTCTAGGTTTGTTCTCCAACCATCACCATGGATAGAGCAGATGCCTTTGGGAAGCAAAGGTGGCAGGTTCGAACTCACCCTCAGGTTCCATCATGCTCCATTTCACAAATATGTTTTATTAGTTGGACATCGAATTTTGTTGTTTTTACGATTATCTTTGTTACTATTAGTACTATTGTTATTTTTATTAGCCTTATAGTCAGCCAGAGAATCTACAATCTCAAACATATATTGAGTGACTTAAGATAATGTTCGTAATGATTTGCTGCCGTTGTAATAAAAAAAGTCCACTTACACACAATTGGAATGACGTACGACGTCACCGGGACTGGCACTGTGAACAAAAGAGGACATTTTCACAAACATGTTATCAAAGAAAAGGAAAGAAATCAGTCAAACTCAGCATATTGTCTTTGATGACTCACCATCACTCGTTGGTTTAGGAGCTGGAACTGCAAGAGACACAAAGACAGAAAATTAAAAACCGCGGGAAGGGACGGGCACATTGCAGCGTTTTTCAGTTGTGATGCGGCTTTCGCGCATGAATTGTCATTTGCGATAGAGTTGCGGCTTTCGCGCTCATGTTTTCCATAATTACACTTGTGTGAGATCACTTTTGATTGTAAGAGTTGCATGAGTGACCAAAAGAATGTTTCATTCACACCTGTAACTTACCCTCGCCTGGATCACCCAATTGTCATTCCCTCAACACAAACCCTACGACAACAGTGTCGAAGCAATCACCCCAGAAAAGCTGATTCAGCTTTTTTTTAAAAGCATGCAACAGACCCTACCTGTTCTTGCCCCTGAAGGTGTGGTAGTGGTAGTTGTAGTGGTAGTTGTGGGAGCAGATGTGGGAGACACTGCATAAAAAGAACAATAAAAAGGCTTGGATGACGTAAATACAGTTAATCATTCATATTCCACAGGCCACAGCAACTACTCTGCATTATCATCAAGGTGTGGCCACGTATTCCGCGCCTCCTTCTAAGGCCTGATGTTGTTACTGATATTTTTGACTTACCGGTACGTTCACATACAGGAAGTTCAGGTGACCATTTGCTGTCTATGTCGCACATCTGTGAAGGCTGTCCACGCATAACATATCCAGCATCGCACTGGATAGTCACAGTGGCCAAGTATCCATGAGGGGGACGAGAGCCCCCAGACAAGAAACCGTGGGGTATGGAGGGTTCTTCACAGCTCACCACTGCAGGCAAAGATAGTGCAAAATAATATTAGTACAAACAGCAGCTGTGATTACATTTGAGAACAAAGGCAGAAAATATTCAAAGCCACTTACGGACGCATGTTGGAGGATCAGGCCTGAATTCCCCACTCTCTGAACATGTTAGTGACTCGGCTCCTTTGCGTGTGTATGGTCTTTGACAACTGTACTTTACCACATCTGCATGTACATAATTTTCTTTGACTGGAGCGTAACTGCCCTGTTCAATCGCAGCTGGTGGGTCGCAGGGTATCGCTGCAAAAAGAAAATAGGATTGGAAATGCTTCTAACCTCTAACCTTTGTTTGCATTACCAGCCAAAGATAAATAACAAACCTTCACATGTAGGCAACCTGCTGCTCCACAGTCCGTCCCCACAGTAGATTTCGCCTCTGCCGACCATGTTGTACCTAGATGGGGGAGTTATAACCTCAGACCACACGTTTTCAAATCGATACCTGACTATTGACTGATTTTTAGAGCTTGATACAGTGTCACTTCCTAATTGTCCTGCCCATAGGGGGCGCACTAGCATTTTTGTCAGGCCCCATGAGTGTCATGTATGTTTGTCATAATGTATGACAATGACAAGCCAGAAAATAGTCAAATGTTGTTTTTTTAAACCCGTAAAAACAGAATTATTCTAATAAGGAAAGTGTAAATAATTGTACTTTCTAGTTGACAAACCTGTAAATATGTATCTGCTGAGTTAAAGATATCTTTGTTTTGTTTCTGACACTTAGGAGTGAGTACCTTTCCAGAAATTGTGAACATGGACCACTCCACGTTATACAAACCCCGTCTTGCAGCTAATCACAATCTTGGCGCCAAACTCTGTCCCCTCAGAGTAATCGATGAATCCATTTAAAACCTCCCCAGCAGAGCCACAATTCTTTCCTGAAAGAGACGACAGAGACTGTTCAGAACGATGAAAGTTTCCTTTGAACTGATTCGACGAGAGAATGTACAAGTGACTCAAATCGCTCGTTGTGACATTTACTCTCGCATTTCAGCCTCACGGTGCTCCAGTCGCCCCCGGTACAAGTGATGGTGGAGGATCCTCCCGCTGAGGCGTAGCCGACGTTACAGGCAAAAGAAACCGAAGAGCCGTCCGGGAATGAGCTTTCAAGAATGAACTCATCCTTCAAGTTCATGTCGGGCCCAGGCACAGGTACGGCACAGTCTTTAGCTAGAATGAACATAAGAGAATGATTAACATTTTACCGTAACTTCAATTCATTTTCAAAGCCAAACAGAGTCAAATGTAAACGGAGCTCATGTGGAATGCAGAACAGTTCAAAGTTAACTCCAGACCAAACACCGGCTCCTTGATTCAAGTGTCATAATAAGAGAATCCACACTGACCTTGGGCAGTTAAGATGAAGCCAAGAATGAGCCAGATAAGAACGGAAGTGATGTCCATGATGGGATTCGACTGAGATTGCCGGCACCTTCAATGCTAAAGAGAGACATACGTTGATTAGCAGGGCTCACCTCCTGGAGCACTTCAAACAGTCATTGGCTCATGTTTGTACAGCACATATTGCAATTACATCGATGACGTCGCATGAGGTGAGTACACGGTGTCTAAGAGAGTATAAAAACGCTCAAATATAAGTAAATTCACGTGCTGAACCCCGTGTGACAATTCAGAAACCACCACGCCAAACACCATTCAAAAACATGACGATTGTGACTCGGCCACCGCCCACTGCATCGACTCTTACCGAGTTTCTTGCCACAATATATGCTATGGTGTTTCACTTCGTTGAATTCAGCGCGGTTAAGAGTATTACAATGGATAAATACAGATACAGTACATCGACTCTGGTCCTTTAAACGACCAATTGCGTCACGCTCGGTTCTTCGATCTTCCCTCATTCAAAACACCGTGATGAAAGGCGATTCTCAGTGAGACTATCGTGACTAATCGTGAATTTGGGGTACATAATACACGCCGAATTTCACAACGGGTCCCTAATGTGTAGATGGCGCGTTGTAGTGACCTCACCATGGCGTTCAAACGCGTTGATGGAGTGTAAGCCCCAGAATTCATAAAAGAACTGTATGCGCTCTGGTTTGACGGTCTTTGCTAGGTTAGCTTGCTAGCTAGCAGACAGCTAACACTGACACATGAATAACACAGTTAAAATCATGTCAGAGCGGTGTCGCGGGGCGCTTTTCAGTCAGTAGCTGGTCGCTACAATTCGTAATATTACAAATAAAATGGGTTAAACTCACCGCACAAATGCTACAGGTCACAGAAGAACCGCAGTTGAAGGCACTAACGCATCAGTGACGGGGCCGTGCTGCGTTCGCACTGTACGCCAGTGGTTGTGAATACCAAATTTTCATGCGGTCACTATGGCGTCTACACCCTGTTGCGGAAGGGGGCGTGGTCGAGACTGGTTTCTTTCTCAACCGTAGACTTTTCCATGTTATTTTATATGACGTCACTCATGACATGAAGCACTAACTGGTTGCATCCCTACTGTTGTATGTCATTCTGCACAGATTGACCCCCGCCGCACCCCGTAGTTTTACATAGTGTATGTGAAAGAAGCCTTGTTCAAAAAGTTCTTGGCCTCACCTAGTAAACATTACACACACAGTCTTTTGTTTCTTGTTGTTTTGTTGACTTTCTGCGTCCTTGGGGGAGCAGTGCCACCACTGGACCTTTTACCAGATATTCTTTAAAGGTGCTGTGTGGAAGATTTAGTGACTTCTCTGGTCTCGTGGGCATTTTAGGTGGTCGTCACGGCTCAAAAGGCACTATTTGTATCGAGACTATTTTAGTGTCGCATTTCCTTGATGCAGCTGAGTTCCCCTCGCCCTCACCCCTCCCTTTCGTGTATGTCCCCACAGAAAAAACAAACATACCCAGTCCTGCTGTGCAGAGGAAGCTGAGCAATAGTCTCTCTCCGACAGTCCACAGTGAACAGGAAGGTCTTTAAAATGTCTCATTTTACAGAGTTCAGTGCACAAAGGAGAACAAGTCATACTCTGTTGCTTCGGTCGGGTTTCCAGGTGGGTTGGGGGGTGATGTGATTTATTCATGATTAAACCTGGCATAGTAGAACTGATTTACAATTATTCTAAATACCCAACATATGACATGCGGAAAAAAGTAATCAACAGATGGAGAAATATACCGTCCAAAAAATTGCGAAAGCTTAAACGTTCACTCTTGTTGAGTTGAAATGTTGTTGCTTGAAATAAACCTTCCTCTTCCTCTCCTCCTTCCTCTTCCTCTTGGCAGTTTGTCTCAGAGCTGTTTTGTCAAATATCAAAACCAAACACAGAAACATCAGTAGGAGCGCAAATATACCCCAACGCAGCAGGACGTACCAGAGAGGCGCCCAGAACTGTGCCCTGAAATAAAGAGCGTCAATAAGAATGAATACAAAGTGCTTTCTGTCTAATCATTTGTATCATTTTCATTGTTATAACTACCAAACCTTTCTGTGAGCCGAAGAGTGTGATTGGTTGGCAGAGGCTGGCTGCTCGGGTCAGTGGGCTGGCAGGTGGTCAGAGGGGGAGGGGGAGGAGAAGAAGGGGGAGGAGCCTCGGTGGTGCTCATCATCTCTGCACAGTCATAACTGGGTTGGCCTAGTGATTCACAGGAAACACATTACAAAGGTATTGTTTTATGAGTCTGAGTCTTATTAAATAAACATTTCACTCCCCATGACCAGTTATTTAAATACAAGATCGGAAAATATGTCATACTTTAATCATTCTTATCTTCTTATCTGTATCTGAGTGGCCACTAGGGGCCATTAAAGTCGGTGTCTGACACACAGGGACTAATTAAAATCATAATTAGGTCAGAGGTCTAACCAACATTTAGTGGCTTTTGTTTTGCATCTGTCGTCCAATCACGGAGCTCAGCTTTCTGCACCCAGGTTGTGTTGTTTGACCTCGACCTTTAAAGCAGCACGATACACAATTATGATAAAATCCCTTTTGAAGCAGCTATCATTCCTCATGGCACAAATACTGAACTTAAAGGTGCAGTGTGTAAGATTTCAGTCACTTTTGTCATTTTTAAAAATGTTACAAAACAATAACATGAATGTATAAACACCTCAATGTCTTATTTTTTTCTTTTGCCCTTAAATGACCCGATGAATCTATATTTACACGGGGAGCGGGTCCTCTCTACAGGGGGGCTGCCATGTTTATATTTACCTATCATTACCTATACCTGAAAGTGTCATTTATATGTACATACCTATCATGTTTCTATTCTTAAAGTGCCACAATAATCAAGCGGATGCTAAAGTTAAAGTCTTAACACAGGAAGGTGTAACAGCCAATGGAATGTTGAATGCCTGGACACATACTGATTATGGTATTATGTTTTGTTAAGAAGTCACTGTTACTCTCAAAGCAACGGAAGGTCGCAAACACTGGCTCCACACTCTGAGGGAGTGTACAGATAAGTCAGACGTGTGAGGTCACATGATAACACACACACACACACACACACATATACACACACACACACACACACACTCACACACATTCATAGCATTAGCTGTCTCACATTCAGAGAGTAGTTTAGAAACTAGGGAAGAGCATTTCTGGGT
>JAFBJT010089517.1:0-34227 GCA_016785325.1 Chascanopsetta lugubris
CCCCCCCCCCCGACCCTCGGGCTTGTGCCCTGTGGGCCTGCTCGCCTATCATCCAGCGGTTTGTTTAACTGTATCCTGTTGAAAACTTCCGCAAGTTTCCCAAAGTACAACTTTTTCCTCGACTTTGCTGTGTGATATTAAAGAGGATAAAAAGTTTTACAGCAGAGTGTTGTGTATTCGGTGTCATATGCAGTTGTCCGCAGGGAGCAGGACAGTTGTGTGTCGCCCTGTCCGACAGTAACGTTCTCACTGGCACACAGACCTGACCTAGAATTGCTACTTAGAATTCGGACTGAACCATTCGGCAGAAACAGAGGGGGAGGTGGGGGGGAGGCAGCGACGGCAGGAAATCTTAACTGGGATGTAATGGAGTAGGACTACTGGAAAGCTCGGGCGAGAGGGGGGGAGACACATTTCTATTTTATAATGTTATCGTGATAATGTTGTGATTTGATAGGCGTGCGGTGTGTTCCCGTCGTCGGAGGAAAGCGGGGATTTAGCAAACATTCCAGGTGAGTGGCCGCTTCGCTCGGGGTCCAGGTAGAAAGTGTCCGTACCGCGGCTCGCCTCCTGGCAACGGCGCACACGCGGGGTCCTCCTCCCGGGGACATCTCACTCCGGTATCCGTTCTTCTCTGCCTCTGTCCCCGAAGGCTGGCTAGCAAACCCACGTCGCGTCTGGCCTGGCTGGCAGACGGCGAGCAGCCCCTTCCAACGCCGAATTTCTCGCTCCTGTGTTTTCCTCCTTCTCTTCTCCGCCGGCGTAACAAAAGGGGATTATTCACCATGTTTTCGGCGTGGTGTGAAACCCGCGGAGAAATCTGGGTTTTTGCCCCATTATACCGGAGGAGGACCGCCCGTGCCTGGTGAAAATGAAAAACGGGATACAATGCAGCAGGCGCGTTGTGCATTCTTCGGGAGCACCACACCGTGGGTATTGTATTTCCTGCATTCAAACGAGCTTGGTATGATTTGTAAACGCGGAGCGATGTGGTCGCTAGGCCTCGGCTTGCTCTGCTTGATTGTGTCGGCCAGCGTCTATCATCTGCCGAGCCATTGAATTGTTGTATTGTTAACGGGAGCTAGCATAACTTGAAAATGCACGTCTGCTTTAACGAGGCCCGGATTTGTTGTATTCCACGGAATCCACCATGTTTTTTTCCAGGCTGTTTCTCTCTCTCCCTTCCTCTCTCTCTCTCTGCGTGTGTGTGTGTGTGCTTGTGACCGACGTCGTTGTTCTCCTCCGCCGCCGTCCAGTGCCTCCCTCTTCGGGGAAGACTTTGTTTGCGCTGGCCGAGGCTCCATGAATGCGAGCGCTGAAGTCCTCCCTTCCCCCCCTTCCCTCACTTCTCTGGCGAAACAGGAACAACTTCTTTAAGGAAAAAGAAAAAAAAGTTCCTGGAGTTTTTCAAGCGCCATGGAATTACTTTGTCCGCCAAGAGTTGTCCAGTCAGTGAGGCGCTGAGATTTCAGAGAGGGGGATCTCAGCAGTCTTCGTGTAGTAGTGCTAGTACTTGTAGTAGTCGTTGGAAGTGCTTTATTTGCACAGTTTGTGGATTTTCTTTTTTCCAGGGGACGACTCCTTCTTCTTCTTCTTCTTCGACTAGGCCCCGTGTTGTGAGTGTGGCATTGTGGCTGTGTTACTTTGGCAGGTAAACACGGCCGAGAATGGTTTAAAGTAGAAGAAGAAATGTTGTTGAACTTTTCCTCGTGAGGTGGAAGAAAACACCTCGAGAGATGTGTGATACCTGGTCATGCTTTGAGAATACACGGCTTTATTCGTGTCACCTTTCATGACTTTGTTCAGCAAGTGGACTACATTTGTTAATTGTAACTTTAATGTCTAGTGTGTAAGATTTGGTGTAAGAACAACCAAGCTACAATTCCTACATTCAGACCACAAGTTATATCATTCCTGCAAAACGATGCGTGTCAGATCATATTTACACAATGCACCTTTAAAGTTTCAGCGTTTAAGATTTTATGCAAGAACATCCAAACAACAATTCACACATTCAGATCACACACACCGAGTAAGGCAGCATAGCATAATGTAAATAGATGTGTCACAGATACAAATGTAAGCAATGCACCTTTAAAGGTAAAGTGTGGAAGATAGTGGCGGAATGTTTAATTTCTATTGACTTTGACCATGTATCCGTCATACTAATGTGATTTACAGATTGTTTTCATTTACCTTGAATGAGCCCTTTACACGTACACTTGAGGTGTGTCCTCTCTGTGGAGGCCGCCATGTTGCACCGCCGTGTTTTGGCAGTGGCCCAGATTGGACAAACCAAACTCTGTTTTTCAGCTGTGATAATAAAGAGACAAGAGCTATTCGGCCGTAATGTGGAACGTCATCTTAATTCTACACACCGCACCTCTAAAGGTTCAGTGCGTAAGAATTGGCTTAACAACAGCGATTATGCATTTTCATATTTACACCAGGGGTAGATCCTTTCCATGAACGCTGCCATGTTGCGCCACCGTGTTATTACAGTAGCCTGGAATGGACAAACTAAACACTTATGGGATTGTTAAAGGCCCATAATGTAAGATGTTGGGGAATGTATTTCCATATTTGTTGGCAGATATCATATATTAAATAATTATACTGATATTTGTTATGTTTGATGTGTTTTCGTGACTTGAGAATGGGTCCTTTATTTACATCAGGCTGCCATGTTTTTACAGTAGCCCAGGATAGACAAACAAAGCACGATTTTAGTATTTATACCAGAATGCTATCATAAGTTCTCCTATAAGCGTGAAAGGGACGTCTCCGTCCATGGCAATGGAGGTTCACCGTGCACTTTCACCGCCAGATAATATTGAGTTTACCTTTACCTTACCTTTAATTTACCATGTTGCAACAACTCATCCAATTAAAAAAAACAGGTTTCTGTTAGATGATAAAGGAAAAAAATCCTGCCTATTTAGCTGATGCTTTTACTAAAATAGTGTGTTAGCTGCTTCATAGTCTTGTCCAAGGACAGTTTTGAATGCGAACATGCCAGCTGCTGAGATTGAACCCTCCTCTTACAGGACTATGATCTCTTGGATTGCTAGGCAACACTGCCGTCTGCCATCAACGTACATCTGTTGCATTGACTTGAGGCAGGTTCATATTTATCTCTTGCACGCTCCCCCACGTCTGCCTTTATTGTCTGTGCGCTGTTGAAGTCCCTTCTTAACTCCCACAGGTGATAAACAGGCCAGAGGTGCTGGATTTGTGGGGGTGGCCTCACCTGTGGGTGTACAGACAGTTCTGCAAACGGATCATGTTGATGACCAGGGCAAAAATATATAGTCAGTCACTACATTTGCATAGTGCTAGAAAAAGGATTCCTTATGTTTGTCCAGCTCAAGCCAAATGTACACGTTAACATGCACGTCTGACAGAAATCGCACACATTTCTTAAAGCAACTTTCGGGATTCAAACTACCCCTGCAGGTAAATTGACCTGACATTGTTCAGTGCACGATCCACAGTTTTCGGCAAAGACTTTTAACGTAAAGTCAAAGTAAGTTCCACTCATATTTTGATGTCACCAGAGTGGATGACAGTTTGGGTCAAGTAACCTTTTTTTTCTGAAAACGGTTGACAACCAATGAATTCGGGGGACCCCAATGGTGCGCAGGAAAAAGGGACTTCTTGACAGAGTATCAGCTGTCATTTTGTTGTGCCTCGTGTGCACATTGGTTAATAACTGAAAAGTAGTTTAGGTTAAAAAAAACGGGAGTATTTGCTGGTATTGTGCCTCTGCCAATGATCTCCCCTTTACTCTATGTGATAGTCCCATCAACTGCAGCATCCGAGCGTTTCTCGTCACCATTATCTTGTCCTGAGCCCCAGGTACATAACGTTTTCTCTGTGTGTTCCAGGTGTGAATGACTTGTGGCTGTAGGGTGTCTTGAGTGGGCCAGGTTCCTGCCTACAGCCTCCGTGGCTGTTTGGGAGGGGTCGAGTGGAGAGCAGACATCAGTGCCCAGGGGACCTGAGGCCTGGTTCTCCATATGAGGCCCTGCTGAAAGGGCAGGGGGGCTTCTGAGGTAAGTAACCCAGCTCAACTCTCTTTTCTATTTATTTCACCCTTTCATAGTTTGTTTCACCCAGTGAGGCCAGGATGCACTGGAGTTCAATGCCGTCTGGTCACACTCAATGTGTAAATGAACATTTGCATGTGAAATATATATATATATATATATATATATGCACCCTTGCAGTGCCCACAATGAGTCACATTTAATGAATGTTAAAGTGATCAGTCTTGTTGCACCATACCTGCGAGAGATGATGGGGAAACGACAACGAGTCTCAATTCCACACACTCACAGTAGGGAATACTAATTTGTGCAGCTAGGCTTCTGAACAGGGAGTGGTGTCATTTGGACATAATGTAGCAGTTAAGTTTCGGTTTCACTCGAAAACAGTCAGATGCGCATGTTTCACAGCGTTTACTCGAGCATTTTCGCTGAAAATACACATTTCCTCTCGTTTCCACTCAAAGACAGTCCGGTTTCCCTTAACTCGTAATCTCAACTTTGCTGTGATGCAACGGTAACAAGCCAGGCCACGGTCTCCTCTAACATCTGCCGCTATCTCTGTGACATTTATCTTTGGACTTGCATACATTGATAGTTCTGTTTTGATGATCGAGGCCTTGAATTGTGGCGCAGCCTCTGTGTGTGTGTGTGTGTGACTGCTCTGGATGCTGCGGGAATCGGCTGGAGGCAGAAGACCTCTGAGCCCGCCCGCTCTGGACTATCAGCACAATGTTTGGTCTTCCTTCTCTGATGTGCACATGCTGAGGACACAACACGGTCAGGGCGCGCCTCCTGAGAATGAGGCGCTCACTGTTTATTTATCCCCTATCTAATCCGAAAGTGTGTTAACCAAAAACCACAGTGAGGTGAGGGATGCAGGGAAATGGATATTGATGTAAAGCGGCAAAGGATTTATTTTCTCCTCTGTGCACTGGCCTCTCATGTTTCCATGCATTTGTTTGCTTCATGGGTTTTCTAATTAAAACCCTTCAGGCTTGTGTATGACATGGAGGGATGGGTTGGAGGGTTGGTTTGTCTCATTGCCTGTGCAGTGGGTGGTATGGGGCTCCCCTCCCTGTTCATACAGTACATTAGCCCCAAATATGTTACCCCCCCCCACCCTCCCTTGCTTGAAATGTTTTTTTCTCTTTGTAAGCTCATTTTGATATTTTCTGTGATAGTGTACTAACCAACAAAGAATATAGTTACAGGAATGAAACAACAGTTCCCCCATTTACTTGGTATTCTTACTGAGATTTTCATTCAAACATATTCAGTTTCTCTCCTGAATGGCTCCTCTGATAGTAACGCTGTCAAAGCACATCATAATGTACTACCCCAAAGGACAGGAGAAACACTACTTGGTTTTTAATGTGTGTTATTTTTATTTTTTTTATTATTGTAGGCCTGTGACTTTATGTGTGAGTTTTTTGGAGTGTTAAGGAACGGGGAATTATTGTTGTTTCCCATGTGTTGACTACTCTGAGGCCCTTTGGTGTTATTCAAACTACAATTTGTCTGAACTACAGGTCATAAAGTCATAATTTACAGACTATTTGAATCTATTCAACAGAAATAAAAGCATGTTTAATTCCTTTGATAAATATTCTTGCGGGCACTTTCATTCACCTGCTTATAGCAACAGTTCAAAACTGGTCAATATTACTTGCATAGCCTTAAAGGTGTAAATCTTCATCTTTTAGAACATTTTCAATACAGATGAGTGAACAGGCTGTTTCAACAGCTAAAAATGTGACACTGCCTTTTATCAAGTCTCACTATGATGGTGATCAGGTCCACAGGCTTGAGACATGTGCACCATCCAGAGCCGGTGGACCTGATTGCATTGGTTTAACCAGCTGATCAGTTCTGATGTAGCCAGAACGATTCGTTAAAGTGTAGAAATGGAGTTTGCGCACATACCACCAGCATTTTCTCTTTCTCGTGGGCCAGATCAGTGCTACTCCTCCTCTCCAGCCCATGTTGGTGCTTGGAGGTCAGCAATAGCAACGGTGTTAGGAGTTGGAGCTCCACCAGCTTAGTTAGTCCCTGTACTGTGACCAGTGGCTAGCTGTCTTTATTGATGTGTTGTTTTCTTTTTTGTCATTTTTGTCAATGCTTACACCAAATGGATGTGGCCGCATGAGTCACTGGTACATCACTTAACTGCCACAGGTGTCCCAGCAACCACACATTTAGGAAAGTTCCTTAATGTTCCTTAGAGGATTTCGCAAAGGATTCAGTTTCTATGGCTTTGCATTCGTTATTGATTCATTCTTTAAAACTGCCCCCATGCCAGTAGTCACGGTGGGTGTCTTTCCTCTTCATAATAATGTGATCATGTGCATTAGATCTCTCTCAGTGCCTATAGTGACTCTTTTAGCCGGTTGTGAGTGACCCACATAAGATACGTAGTACAAATACTTGTTTGGAACAGATATCAAGATGGAGCTGGAGACAACAATGAAGTAAAGTATGAAACATGCTTAATCAGATAACAATGATGTAAAATTAATGAGCAGCAGAGTTTTCAGAAAATAAGGCTCTGCTGTTTGAGGGGCATAAAACATTCAACACCAAAACAAGTGTCTTAGATTATAGAAATTATGGATTTAATCTTTTATATTAACTCTTTTTGAAATCACACAGCATTTTCTAAGTACAAGAGTATCGGTTTTGTGGAGTTTATTTATTCATCTGATCCATTTCTGTTCTGACCACTACAGACCAATCATCACTTTTAAGTTAAAGGCTAAGTAAAGACAGGACATTTCTCATGACATTATTCAAAATCAAAATCTTTGAGGAGTGCAAGGACCAGCTCCAAGTAGTAAACCTCAACAGCCTCATGTGCCTTTCCAAACAGTAAGAGCTATAAATAATACCTTTATTTTTCTAGTCGCCACATTTCATATCTTTCCAGTGTAGGAGGTCTCGGTCTCCTGTGGTGATCTGTGGTGGGATTGTTGCACATACAGGATCCTCGGGGATGTGTCTGGCAGAGTAAGAATGTACCTATCAATCAGCTTTCATGTCTCTCTGCCTTGATTGACAGCTATGGCACAGATGGGCTGCTCGTCTTGCTGTGGGGGGATTGGTCCCCTTGAACGCAACTGCTCTCAGGTGGAGCTTGGGGGGGGGGGGGGGCGCGCCCGTGAGGGGGGGGGGGGGGGGGGGGGGGGCGCTGCCGTGACCAGGAGTCACCCCAACTATTTAAACTAAAAGTCGACGAGAGTGTCTCTGTGCTGTCGTTGCAGACAAGTCTACTTTGATAGATTGCGACAGTGCTCAAGAAGAATCCTCATGTCCTCCTGTGTTTTGGACACTGAGGTCCCAACTTTGTTTTCATGGATTTTATTTTTGTCCTTGTGGTTTAGCAACAGGAAGAAGATGAGATTCCTGATATTTTCCACTTTGTCAATTGACCATGAAACCTGGTGCATGTGACACTTTTAAGAGACCGTGGGTTTAGTTGAAATCAAGTGTGGTGATATTTTTAATGAGGCAGTGATGATAAGCATCAATCAGCCGTGTCAAATCTTCATTATCAAGTTTCTTCAGACTAAAATGTCAATGGAAATTATAGGAAGCGCCTGACACAGTAGATCCCTGATTTTTTTATTTTTGTGTTTTGGTCAAACTCCTGATGGGATGTCTTTCAACTGTTTGGATTACAATCACATTTGAGACAAAACCAGTACAGTACTACTTCCTCTGTGCGTAACTTCATATGCCCAGTTATCTTCAACAAATCTTCATCCATCTAGCGAACTGATGACTTGAAGTTGATTTGTGGTTAATGGATGGTTTGACTTCTCCGACACTGGTGGTAGGCATGCTGCTAATGTTAGCTGTGGCTGCTAACAGTAGCTGCTGCTGCTCTGGGGTCTTGTCTTCCCACCTCTGAAACATGCACTCTATAGCTTTCATATACACACATATATATATATATATATATATATATATATATATATATATGGTGTTTTGCCTGGTGTGTTGCTCATGTTGCCATGTCCAGTTTAGCTGGAACAAGCATGGTCTGTGTCAGTTTATGTGTAATCACAGCTTTCAGCTCGCCATCATCCCATGGCTTTGTGGTGACACTCTGTCAGAGTTCACGTGACTCTTAGCTTTGACATGGCGTCAGGTGCTAGAACCCTTAAGTGATTTCAATTGAATTGGTAGTGACTTGGCATGACCTTATTTGCTTAGTACAGTTTTTCTTACCAAAATCTACCCATAAACAAAGGCAAAGTGTTTTTGCCATTCGAGGAGTCCTCGTAGCCATTTGACACCCGAGCCATCGTGAGTCAATTATCGTCTTTTCTATCCTGAAAATTTAAGGTGTAGGGGATTAAATTTGTGTCTCTATCACAGGATTAGGTGGCAGATTGAATTTTACCTGGCTTACTCGGGTGAAGCGCTGCATGCATTCAGCATATTACCTTGTGGCTAAAAGCTGGGTCAAATGTTGTAGAGCATGCACCGTTTCTGAGGTGGCGCAGACAGAGTTGAACAAAGCTCTGACTCATGGGAACTGCAGCTGCCTTAAAGTAGTTTGGGTTTTCAGTGCATCTTGGACACTATTAGACTAAATACTGCCACATGTCAGCATTTCCGTGTGATGGCATAAGTATGTGCATATATAGCTCTGTTCCTGTATTTTCTAATTGGGTTGGTGTTAGTCAGTGTGTTTGAAATTCCATGGAAATGACACCAGCGTGTACTGGGGGGTAATTCAGGGACACGATCTGGCTCATATTCTGTCCTCAGCGCTAATTGTGTTGCTTGATAGCAGAGCGGAATCGGCAAACGTATTAATGGAACGCTCTGCCTCTTCTGCTCTGATGCTCCAGGTCAGTTGTGATGCCTGAGGTGTGTCACGTGGTCTGACAGGTTGAGAGTGACATCAAGTGATTTTAAATGTACATGAAAGACAAATCATGTGAGCAGCACATCTTAATGCCTAATTCCCTGCCTGCGTAATGCCCTAACCGCTCTAAATTGAGGTTTTGAACAGTGTGGGTTGAATTGACTGCTGCTTGAAATATGCATATGTATAGTTTCTTTGTTGTTTGTTCTAAGGCTCAGTATCAATACATTAATTATGCTTGTTAGTTTCTTTTTTTGTGTGTGCTTTTGGGTGATATATTTGCAGTTGGCTTGCAGAAAGTGGCTTTTGAACAGTAAGCAAGTATTGCTGCCTTACATGTCTTCCTCAGTGGTCTGCGTTGGCCTCCAAAAAGCCTGGCCACTGGGATTTCCCACAATGCTTTTGGCCACTGGGAGACGTCCTCCCAGCATGAGCAAGGGAGGAATGTGGCCTGAGTGTGGGAGCGACCGTCTGGATGGAAGGAGGGAGTCACGGACCAGAGAACACGGTCAAGGGATGGGAGGAAAGAAGGGGTCTGTGGAGAGGGCAGCAGAGTTTCTCTCCAGCAAATGGTGTTTCTGTTCGGCTTGTCATTTGATCCGCAAGTGAGAGAAGCCTACTGTATGGAAAAGGCTGCCAAAACTTTGCATGTATGCATTTCCACTCGCAGCCATTTTACTATCTACGAATGATATCCCTCACTGCAGTTTATTACAATGCACACTATTAACGATGAACCCGCTCCTTATTTATTTTGCTAAACCACAGGAAGAACTCTGCTTGTTATCGCCAGTTCGAGGGATCAGACTTTTAAAAACATGTGGAAAACCTACCTTTACCTGCTTTGCACACAGTGAATTATTATATTGCAACTCTGAAACAAATAAGGCCCAGTCTCAAATAAACCCGGGGGTAATTGGGACTGGACTCCAAATGTAGTTCACTCTAACCGACCAAAGTAGAGACCACCAACATTTAACTGGCGGTGCAGCATGATATGCTTCCCATCAAGCCTTCGTTCAAAAGAGTAATGATATTTGCCCTGGGCCTTACCTTTCTCTCAGCTCATAATATTTCCCTCTGCATCGTGGCAAAGAAGCAGCTCTGTTCCTTCAGAAACTTTGACCAAAACTCGACATGGTCTGTTCTTGCTCTTCTTTATTATTGTCTAATAATACGTTCCCACTAATATGGTGCCAATACCTTATCAAGAAAGGCTGATCTAAATGTTGGAACCACTGATGTTGTTATATAATGGGAAGGGCGACCAAAAGCAATGCTCTGCCATTTTGAAAAAGAAGAATACATGAGCAAAAGCAGCAGCCAGATGATGCTCTCCAGAACCTTCCCTTTGCAAGATTTAATCACGTTTCAATTAGATTTATTAAAGGCAAGAAAAGCAGTCGCATTATGTCAACAACGATTCCTTCGCAATGTAAATAAAGCCAGTATCTGCTTCGTTTATCTTTCCTCTTCTTTTATGAGGCTTATCGGCAAACAACAATTTGATGAGATTCTGATGCCAGCAGATATGGAGTGCCAGTTGAGATGTTGAGTTTTGAAACTTCTGAGATGTTCTTTTAAAGGATATTTAAAAAAAAAGGACATTTATTTTATATTGATATCTGAGGGCCCCTTGAAAAGATTCTAGTTTAGCTTGAGTTATAGAAGCTTCAAGAGGATTGAAAGGGCTTATTTTTGTTTGAGTATATAACTGATTTGGATCTTTGAAGTATAACATTGGTTGACTTATTGCATTTTGATCACGATTCTTGAGCCTTTGAGAGCGGCCCATATTTACACTCTTGCCTGTCATGTCAGAGAAACCATTGCACCAGTTTCCCAGTTAGATATTATGCCCTCTGTGTTCTTGTGTGTGTATTTTTATGATAGGTCAGCGCTCTGTTATGGGTGGATACGAAATGTAATGTCCTCAGAGGTGACCTTTGACAACATGTGTATTTGTACTTGTATTGTGTGTGTGTGTGTGTGTGTGTGTGTGTGTGTGCGCGTGCATGATGGCGTGCCTGTGTGTAAACAAGACACACCCACTTGGGCAGAGATGCTGAGACGCAGAGCAGATGCACAGACATGCAAGTGCAGAGTGAAGTGTGTGTGAGACGGAGATCAGAACAGGCTGGAGTGCTGAGTGCCAGTCCTGCTGCCGGAGCTGGCCACCACTCATGGCGTGGTGCCCAGGCTACGCCAGCAGATGTGTCACTAGTGAGTCAGCTGTGTGTGTTCTCTGTCTGAGAGGAGATCAACTTGTGTAATAGCCCCTTCCTCCTACGGGTGTATCTGTATCACACCCCTTTCCCACCCTCCTGTTTTCATTGTCCCTTCCATCACCATGATGGACATGGCAAGGCGTCTGTCACTACAACATGATATGACAAACTGTGACATTACACACACGTCTCCTCCCTGGGGATGGAGGGGCATCGTCTGCTGGCCAAAGGAAAGGATGAGCTGGAGATGCAGCGGAGTGGAGTTGCGACGCTTGTTGGGCAAAGGCAGGAGAGGGCGCTGACACAGACGATAATAGACGGAGTGTGAGGAGAAGACGGACACCTCGCAGTCGAGAGGTCGGAGAATGCGGAAAAAAGTTTAAGATTTCATTGTAACCGTTTGGCCAACTGGGTTTCGGGAGAAACAGGAGCTCAGTCATGCTTACGTGACTGTCCCTACTGTCACAGTAGATGTCTTATGTCAAATGTTGTGGCGTCACAGCTCTATCTTTAGTGACACTCGGCATTCCTCGCATTCTGTGTGCCAAGTGAGTCCTGAGTGCACTCTGCAGGGTGTGGCATGCTGGGGGCAGAGTTCCCAGGAAGTCACCTCGACAGGTGAACATGCAGGTGCTTCCTCAGCGAGGGTACAGGAGGTTGTCCTGCAGATACAGTGTGTCTTCTCTGCCTAGTTATAAATAGACTTGATGTTTGTTCTGTCTCCTGTTAGCTTATGCTCGGCGACAGTCAGAGCGCTAGTTGTATCAGAAACCTGTTCCGCATGAGGAAGTGCCGCGCTTTTCCCCTCGTCGACGGTAGAATGAAAAACTAGCGCGATCTCTTTATTGCCGAATTGGGAGTCTAGAGCGAATCTGACGCATACACTCACCAGCCACTTTCCTGCATTTCAACATGTAAAGACATGATCAAAACTATCTGTTGGAGTTCAAACCAAACATCAGAATGGAGAAGAAAGCAGACTTTAAGTGACTGTGAACATGCTACGGTTGTTGGCGTCACACAGGCTAGCCTGTGTTATTTAGAATCTGTTGATACACTGGGGGTTTTCTCATGCAACCATCTCTGGGGTTGACAGAGAAAGGTCTGAAAAAAGGAAAAAAGATCTAATGAGGGCCCTGAGGGTCAAAAGAAATTCCTGGATGATGCCAGAGGTCAAAAGAAAATGGCCTGTCCGTTTTGGCCACAGTTGCAGACCACATAAATGCCATCAAGGTGCACCTGTTTAAGTGTTCAATGTGTAATGTATATCTGAATTGCCCCATGTTCAGCCAGTCAGATGAGGCTGGACCCTCGTTTGTCTCGTCTGTGATGCTTCCTCCATCATTTCTATCAGGTTAGCCTGAGCTTATGCAGCCAACGTGGAGGTGCAAGGTAGTTAACCTTTGATTGTTACATTGCTCTCTGTGGTGTGGAACCTACAATACTTCCTCACCATGCTTTTGCTTGCACCCTAGCCCGTGCATGTCCTTCAGTTCACTGCCAGTAACCTTACTTTCTGATGAATAGGTCAAGAGGTCATGCAGTAGGCTGACACTGCGCAGGGTGACTTTTACATGTTCACTGTTTCTAGTCCATATATTTTGACTTCAGCCTTTACAGTGCTATTACCAAGTTTTTACTGTGCATGGTTCAAACGGCTTTATGGCCACTGGATCAGGATCACTTTAAAATTGCTGGTTCTTTGATGTTCAAATCAGGGCTCATACCAATGCCTTTATTAAAACTTGATAAACTCATTCACTTTATTGATAGTTTAGATAAAATGCAAATATACTGCATATAATGAAAATATGCTCTCTATTTGGGGTGACAGTCGTTTGAGCTGTTCTTTTAATAAACTTGCTACTTGAGTAAACTGATTGGTAAAGGGTTTAGAATTAATTAGATAAATAAATGAAGACATCAGTTCTTGCTCAAGAACCAAGCAGAAAACTATTAACTTTTTGTTATTTTCAAATAACAGAATGCATCACTTCTCAAAGTAACAGTATACTCTTGCTTTATTGCGGGACTTTGATGCAATCATCTAACAGGAGATAATGTGTTCTCTGTAGTCGTTGCGCTATAAAGTCAAATTTGAATTTCAAATACAAATATGATCAAAGACACCTTCAGACCGTGTATATCATTTCTGCTTCGTCAATGCCCCAAACCTCAAACCTTTATCTGATGAAAGTCATAATTCACATCACGGGAGCAGAACAAGAAGTAAATCCACAGACGAGTAGGACCTGTTGTTTCGTACATGAAGTCCTGTTCGTGTCTAAGACACTGTCCACAGCACTGAAACACTCACAGTGGAGGGTTTGTTAAAAAGTATGGAATCTTAATGTGCCATTATCCTGTAATTACCACCTGTGGCTTATTTTCCACTTCAGTTATAGAGCTCGCCTCCAGATCTGTATATAACAATCTCTTGAAAGCCATTTCTGAAGCTCAATGATGTGACCTAGTCTTCATGCACAAGCAACATAAAGACAATTTCAATGATAAGAACTTCCAGAACTTGAACTGAGAATAAAAGATAACCTCTGACCTCTGAGACTATAGAATCATCTTTCTTTGGGGTTCAGCATGCGTAACAGCAGCAACAACAATTTTGATGATTGAAAATCATTTTGTATAATATGAACATGCATTCTTGCAAATGAGATGCCAGAAAGATGTTAAAAGATAGGTTTTTTTTACGACATTAAAGTGCAAAGTGCATTCACTGCCCCAACGTCAGGGGAGAGGTGCTGTGATTTTAAACAGATCCTAGTTAATTAGATAATAGATAATGATCACATGTTAAGTTATTGCAGCCCTAATGCAAACACAGTGATTTGTTTTGAATTATCGTTAATTAATTATTAAATTGTTTTCATCTAATGTAAATGAAATGTCCATTAATCTTTTTAAAAGAGAAGTAGTTATGTGAAATATGCTCTGGTGAGAGGCTTCTCCATTTGGCTCGTCCTCTGACGAGCATTGAGGCTTTTTATTTATGTGAAGAAAGCTGCACAGAAAAGTGGAAATAGTCTTTTTGATATCCCTCTAAAACAAATAACGGACTAAAGGAATTCTTCAGATGGAGGCCAAGTCGACAGAGACAGAGGAAGGGGAGCTATAGAGGGAAAGAGAGAGCGCAATACTCCATTGTGACTGAACTGCAAAATGGGATTTGCATAAATAAGAGTGAAACATCAGCAGGTCCTTTGCAGCCAACAGCAGGACAGAGATGAGGGAAAAGCAGGTGTGTGTGTGTGTGTGTGTGTACGCTCTTGTTTCCCCTCTGCCCAGCGTAAAAATATTGCTATTCATAAAATAAAATTCATTCCAGTGGACAAAGCTGACAACAAGGTCAAGGTTCCTGTCTTGTTGATCCAAATCCTTATCAGTGTTGTTTACCAGTGGACACCACGCTGACTGGTATAAATCCTCCCCCCCTCGCCCCATCTCAGGAATTCGGGTGACGTAGCAGGGAAGGGTCTACTCTCGATGCTGCACCCAGCTCACATACAATGACTGTTACGTAAGCATTAAATGAAAGACTTCCCTTTTAGCACCACCCGCAATGGGAAACCCAAATCTAATTGGACGGAGCTATTTTCCGCCAAACTATCTCATATTTGTCGCAGAGGCAAAAAGCTCAAAAATGTTCCAGCCTCATTATTCAGTCTGCCATTAACTTGTGTGCTCTGCAGCTCCTCCTCCTCCTCCTCCTCCTCCTGGCTGTGATAGACAGTTCTGCATCTTCACTGGAGATGGAGAAGGGAAATCTCTGAGCGCCTCTGTGTTGCCTTGTGGCGTATTCTTGTGGCTCATAGCAGCGTACGTGTGTCGGTGCATTCCTTAATGACAGTTGTGTCAGCAAGGCACCTAATTAGTGCCTCGTTAGCGTGCGATTGGAGGGGACAGGTGATTGACGAGTCCTGCTGGTGCACTTATTCACATTATATGCTTTGGAGAAAGATTTTGCTGTAGGTTTGGATTACACCCCCCCTTGAAGAGATGCTTGCTTGATAAGGCTGAATAAGTGAGGAGGCTAGTTCAGCGCACTGAGCCTTTCGGTGGCTCTGGGCAGTTATCTGCTGCTTCTCTAGTAGCTTGATAATGGCGGGGGTGGGGGGGGGGTTACTGTCTCCAGCAAAGTGCTTCACGGATGATGCAAAAGCACTACCGCTGACTCTTATTGTAACTTTCATGCCTGTTTCAACTACAATTTGTCGGAGTGTGGAATTTTACATTTACAGATTTACACCATTGCAACTACTTTGCGTCATTCATTTACAAATAATTCTCCTTCGAGGAAGATTTCTCTGAACGTTCGCATTTGAACAGCTATTTCTCACTCTGTCTACCAAACGAGATTTAAAGGACACATGAGCCTCAGAAGTAGCAGGTTATATCTGTGGTGTTTGAACACTAATGACCCTTTTTAGAATGGTGATGAGCACCCTTCCAGTCTTCAGCAGTAAATCTGCCTTACAATTTTTTTATTTATTTAGCAGTTCATCACTAGTCTTACATTCTGAATGTGCCAGAAACTATGACCAAGAAGAGGAAAACAACGATACCATAGAGCTCAGTGTTTGCTCCGTGATTGCGTTGCTAAGGAAGTCTCCCTCATAATCTCTGCTTCTCCTCACCTCGCTGTCTTGCCAGAGTTCCAATTGATGATATAAGAAATGTTTAACATGGTAGAAGTTTGTTTGAAAAAAATATTTTTTTTAAAAGAAATTTATAAAAAGCTACATGGCTATATGACATGCCAAGGGCTGGACGAATAATTTACTGCATCCACGTAGGTGTTCACATCAATGATGATTCGAGCCAGAGCTGATGAGAATGTGTGTGTTTGTCGCAGGGTCATTTGAACTGGAAAGTGAATGCTGACTTCACTGTTTTAAGTTACTGAATGGTGCAGTGTCTCTTTGCAGTGGCATTATTGTATCAAGAAAAAATGAGGACGAATGGAAACATTTCTGAAACTCCCAAACTGATTGCTCACTTCAAAGAAGTAAAAGGGATTTCTGTTCTAAATGTATTCAATTTGAATTACAAGTTCGGCAATCAATATTCACCTGACTCCAGCCACCGCTGATATGTCTGACAATGTGTTTTTGGTATTTAAAGGTTAGCATAATCAATGTCATTTGGAAAAGCAGTGAGCCCCCCCCCCCCCCCCCCCCCCCCCCCCCCCCCCCCAGTCCCCCCCCCCCCCCCCCTGTTCTTGTGCAGACGCCAGCCTCGGCTCGTGAGCGGTAGTAATCTGTGGCCCTGAGAGCCGTAAATCACCTCGCCTGTCGACCAGCGAGACACGAGAGAGCGTTGCTGCTGTAGCGGGAGTCGCTCGCTACATTTGTGTGGTTCCCAGCGATACCCCACCCCCCCAAAACCCCCCAAAACTCTCCACCTCCCTCTCCCCAGGGGAACTCTGGAGCCAGTTACAATGTTGAGTGTTTTGGAAGAGCTCCTAAATATTTTCAGGATGACAGTGTAATCTGACTGACTGGGCCGCTCTCTCCAGCAGGCTCAGATTCTCATGCGATTTTCTTGCTCACTCACCAAAACACACACAGAAAGGCACAGAGAGGCACAGTGTTGGTCGGTTGGACGGCAGTTACACCAATCACACTCCACCACCACTACGCACCACTGTTTGCTATACATAGACTGCAGTGCTGGTATTTCCTTAGTTCACTTGATACCACTCCTTATATCTGTACAGTATCTAAGACTTGGCTCAAACACCAACATGATTGAACATTGAACATTTTTGGGGTGGGGGGATACCAACTTTGATATTAGATATTAGAATATGATTATATCATCAATAGTTGTTTAAATATATATATTGAACATTTTAAAAGATAGAAAATGTGGTCATTTTCCCCTAAAAGATGAAGTTGTCAGCGCTCTCTGGTGGACACAGTGTGTAACGACCATGTCTCTAACAAAACTGGAAGGGCACATGGAAATATTGGTACCTGGGTGGAAAAAAACCTATTATCAGACATTAAATCACACACGTAATCTTGATTAGATGTATTCGAAAACTACCTGTCAATCTATATAGATTTAGTTCTTTTTAGAGGGATCAACAAACAATATCTAACTGATTCCTATCAGGTTGCCATGTTTTGAAGAAATCCACCCAGTAGTTTTGACTTTATCCATCTGGCTACTTACAAGAAACAAATACAGTTGGACACATCACGAAACGATGATCTTCCTGAGGTTGGAATACGACGGCGTAGTTCCAGCCCGTATAAATGTATACAGTGATACCAGGGGTTTCTGAATGATGTTAATATTGGCCAGTCTCAGAAAGGTGGTCTCTGTTGTATGTTTGTCCAAACGTTGACTTCAGTCAGACTCTTTGAGTTTTGCTAACTGTCCTCTCTCCCTCTCCCCTCTCTCCACAGTGTGCCTCAGGGCCGTTGAAAGCCCCCTTGGGGGAGTTTCATAAATACACCCCGTACAAGAAAAGACTGCCGGACTATTGTTATTGGTTTTTACACACTTTCCTCACCTGCACACACACACACACACACACACACATACATACACACACATTCACACAGGCACACCACACACTCACACACACAAGGACGTGGAGAATATGTTGGAGGTCCAAGAGGAGAGGCCAGCGGCGGCAGGTACAGCAGCGACACATTTCAATAAGAAGGAGCGAGGGAAGAAAGAGCGAGAGGAGGCCAAGGACAGTCGAGGAAACCTTGCCAACATTGGGAATCCTGTTCCGGGCTCAAGGAACGTGCGCGCCAAAGCGCCGCTCACGCACACAGGCAGTCCTCACCAGCTCCTCACTTCACCCTGTTCTGTAGTCCTGGGAGGCCCATCAATGCACCCCAATAGGCTAAAGAACTCCCCGTCCACCAACACACAGAGGTGAGTTATAAAAACACATTGTGATTCACTGCGATGGTGATCATAAGCATCGGTGTATGTATGTGTGTGTTTGTGTGAGATTTCATTGTTTTTTAACAACCTAATCAGCAAAGAATGATCTTAATGTTAATTAATACCGTGCGTTTAATCCCGAGAGTCTATCAGCAGCGCACCAATTTAACTGCGCACCAAGTACAAATCCCGGCGCATTATATTAAAAACATTACTTTTACAGTCGCACAACATTTTTATGAGCAGCAAATGACACGAAATCATGTATTTGCTGCTAACGGCCCATGATTGAACCACTTAGTTCCATCACTCCACATCAATAACACGTAAAACAAACTTCATATTGGAAACACAGGAGTGTATTTACCGTATAAACGTGTCCAAAGTAATTACATAATTTTAGCTGTCACTGTGTCTTTTAACAATGGGGGGGGGGGCGCAACAAAGAGTAAAGTCCAATCACCACAGACCTCTGCTACACTGTCAGAATTTTGGCTTCTCTGAGCTGAGCACCGGACATCCTGAATTTACAAAGCTGAGCTAAAACGATCACTCAGTCAACCCTGTGTTTAACCTTGGGTTTTCTCCTGCTTGTGTGTGCACTTGTGCGATGGAGTTGGTATCTACCATAAGCATTGAAGGTTTGGTATATTAAATTGAGGAGCCTCTAGTGGTGACGTCGCTTGTTGCAGCTGAAACCTCCTTGCACAACTCTCAAAAGATCCCGTTGGGTACAGTAAAGCTAAGAACATGCTGATAAAAATCAGCAGTTCTACCGGGACTCTGACCGAGCAAGTAGTCCTCTTTTATCTGAGGATGAACACGTCCGTGATGCAGCTTTGAAAAAAAGTTGAAACAATGTCGGTCTGTGTCTACATTCAAAGTATAGAGAGGCAAAGTCATAAATGTTCAGTGTCAAAGAGAGCGAAGTGTCCTTCTTTATAATCATGAGACACAGTGTGGAAACAGGTTGAGTAAAAGACCACAGGCTGTAGACTGTGGTCTTGTTTAGTACATTAAAAGCATACGAAATTTACATTATATGTTGTGTAACAAAATGTGAAATTCTCATTTACTCTCATTAGTGCAGAACTCATTTCAGGCCTTTAACTGTGAAGCCATTAAAAACACATTGACTTGTGAGCTGGAAGTATGAGCTCGCTAACTCACTTTCATGTTTTAAGAGTCATTTCTGGAGCATCAATATAAAACCACTAAATATTGAAACGACATTTGCGGCTCTTAATTTCTGTGATATTGTTTTCAACGTTCTTTACCCCTCTCTGGATTCTGTTGAAACAATGATGGTGTTTATCTAACCTTCTGATTGGCCAGCTATTTGATCTGATCCTCTTATGGATCTGAGGCAGGTTTGAGTCCAGGTTGAAAAAACGACTTTGCGTCGCAATCCTGAAAACAGAGGGGGTGTTCACCTTAAGTTACCTCTGTCCAGGCAGGTTGTGCGCAGTGAGACGATGTGTCCATTCTCTGTACACTTCACTTCAGCCAAGGTCAGATGCCAGTATTAACATCTTTTGGCTTATTCAGTATATTTCATAGTGATTCGTGCATTCCTCATTCCAGAGTTGGGTATGGTATGAACTCTCTGAATTTTATGGGCTGAGTTTTAGATTTTGAAAAGCTGAGCAGAAGCAAGTTGACCCAATAATCTGATACTCCTGTCTTGTTTCGCGCATGGATCTGGAAAAGATTGATCAAGATTCATAGATCAGAATTGAACAAATACAATGAGAAACTGTTTTTCTCAGACTGCTGGTTTATCCTTTATTTCACCTACCAAGCTTTTTTCAGTGTGGGTCCAGTTCAGACTACCTGGGGGTGAACATGCTATCTCCTGCTTCTCAAGTATCATGTTTACATTTGGGAAATTTCTTCAGCCTGATTAAAACCATTCTGGTTCTAACTTTACAGCTGAGTTTTACCATGTAGTGCCCTGATAGATGGTAGGTGACAAGCTACTCCCTCGCTTACGCCATGTTTCTATCTTTTCTGGCAACAACATAAGTGGGATTCATCACTTTGTCATGGACAATGATCGGAATTACCACTGGCATAAACCACTACACTTATTTGAATGAAATCTCTTTCTTTGGCTTCATTGGATCAAAAATCGTACTCTTATCTGGCTTTTTATTGTTGTCCATGGAAACATGGTGACCGTAGGCTATCAAGCTGTTATGAAGCCTTGGCAACTTGTTGATATGTTTTTGACCACCGGCCTCCTGGCAATGGATGCAAACCTGAGAGTGTCATTTTGTCCTTGCCCCCTGTGTGTTAGAAAGAGTAGTGGAGGTAGGGGTGTGTAATGCAGATCCAGGATCATCATCTCCACTCCCATTATTTTACCTGAAGGGTCCTGATGTGTGATGCAGCGCTGTTCTGGGGTCAGGGAGTACACTATCCTTGGAAGTTTTCCCCACTGACTCATGGTTCTGGAGCCTGGGGGAAACGACCGTCTGGACTGCCAAAATTCTGGCTTTGCCTTTTACCTCCTTTTTTCGTTGTGTGTCTGTGAGAGTACAGTGTGCAAGGCTGGGGCTGTGTTATTTGAACATGTTGGCATTTGTTTCATGCAACAAGTGAGTGTGTGTGTGTGTGAGAGAGAGGGAGAGAGAGACAGCGAAAGAGATTAGGGTGTGGTGAGGGAATTCTCTGCCAGTTGGATGTGTCCTGTTTGCCTTAACTGAACTTTTCTCATAACTAGTAAGCAGCAGTTTTTCTACACGGCTTGTGTCTTGACAGTCTTGAGCTTTAACTTTGGAATTCTCAGGACTGGAAGTACAATTGTGTGTTGATATATTTCCGTGATAACTGCTGGACATCTTAATGGCAGTGTGTGGCCGTTAAATGGGGAAAAAATGAGAGGAAAAATAGTGTTTTGCTCTTGGTCCTCTCCCTGCACTTAGGCTGGGCACCACATTGGCCGACAAGGGTGCATGTTATAGTGGGGAGTTGGGGTATCAGACTTCATGGGTGGCCAGCTGCCTGACTATGTCCCCCTCCCATCGTCTGGCCCGTGCCCAGTTCACAGAAGACGAATTCTGGGTAACCTAACTTCAGACCAGGCTGTTATACTTGACATGCCCCATTCCCTGCTTGCTGTGTGTGTGTGTGTGTGTGTGTGTGTGTGAGTGTGAGTGTGTGTGTGTGTGTGTGTGAGTGAGTGAGTGAGTGTTTCATGAATGGAAACAAGATCACAAATAATGTTTTGAGACTAAACATATCATTTTAAATGTACACTGTCTTTATATCGCAGTCCAAGTCATTTAAATACAAAAGTGAATTTGTAATAGTCAGATAACCCTGCTTTTAATTAAACGGAAACTGGGTCAGACTAAATGGCCAACATTCTTTCATGATAAAAATTTCATATCGCTTGATACTGGTAATTGCCACGATTAATGGCAGTTTTATTTATTTTTTTAAGATTTAAAGATGCATTGTGCATGTTTTAGTGACTTGTAGTGCAGGATCTGCATATTTGAGAAGATGAACCCATATCCCTCTTGTTGGTGTTAAGTTTGTCCATTCTGGGCTGCTGTAGAAAATGCTGGTGTAACATTAAGGCCTTTATAGAGAGGACCAGCTCAAATAAAGCAACAGCCAGACAGAGCACATCTATGATGTATAAGGGGAGAGCTGCTCATTTATACAACTCAGTGTGTCTTAATTTCTTCTGTCTTAAACATTTTTAAATCTGGAGTGAACTGCTAATGTGTTATACCTCCCCCTGATGATCTTCTCTGTTTGTCTCGCAGCCCTAAACCTAAGACGGAGGCCATGGTACGATCACCGCCCGTCATGTCCCCCTCCACTGCCGCCCAGATGGACTCTAAAATGCCCAATCAGGGGAAACCAGGGAGCACTGGCAGCCAATCACAGCCCTCACCCTGCGATCCCAAGACCATGGGCGCGAAAGGGGGTCAGAATGTGGCAGGGGGCATGGGGTTAAAGAACGGCCAGGGTCTGACCTCCGGCCCGAGCTCCAAGGGTAAAATCAAAAGGGAGAGAAGCACCTCGGTGGAGTCGTTCGACCAACCAGAGGGTGGCACACCCACGAGTGAAGAGAAAGGTATGAAAATGCCGGTGGTGCACCAAGAAGAAACATGAAGGTTGTTTGATATAGTTGGATTTATGAAGATGGACAAGGTATAGGACTTTCTGTTGTAATGTAAACTCAACTACTGTCATTCACACTTACAGACTATAGCTTGCTGATGTGTGCATGTGTGTGTGTAACAGACTCGAGCCGGGTGAAGAGGATGTGTGTGGCAGAGAGGAGGCAGCCATACAGTGGAGCAGACTGGTGCTCTGGCGGGGAAAGTGATGAAGATGACAAAGGATTCTTCAGTAAGTGTGTTCGCCTGTGAAGCAGCTCCTCCACTGATCAACACATGTCATGATGACTTCTCAGTAGAACTCCCATTTCCCATAATCCTTCTCTGGTCCTAAAGTCTGCTCTCCTTTGTCCGTTAGACTGTAACTCCAGTGACGTGAAGCCCCAGGACTCTGTCTCACATTCTACCTCCAATGCAGGACTCAGTCGCTCCTCGACACCCTCCCACAATACAATGGGAGGCCAGGGCTCCACAACAGAACCAGCTAGTGGTCAGAAACCAGGCTCCAAACTTGTTTATGTCTTCACCACAGAGATGGCCAACAAGTAAGTGAAGTGAAGATGTTTGTCCTTTCTGTGGTAACTCGCATCTTTAAACTTACTTAGTCATTTGACTTACCCAAATATGCTGTTTACACAGTCCGTGCATTTTTGTTTTTTTCTCATTCGTATTTACAATTACAGTGTAGCTCGTCGGGTTATAATATTCGATGCATTCAGACAGGCTATTTAAATCATCATTTAGTACATCAACCTTTTTTCATATGCAAAACACACACCCACAGAGAAACCCTTTGTGGGACGGTGGTTTAAAATTGAACTGAATTACTAACAATGTCAATTGCCCCAAGTGCGTCTCTGTGCTCGTGTCAACTGTGGTTGTTGTGCTCTTTGATGTTTGTGTGTTATATGTATTACGGTATTCGCTCTCCATTTCTCCTCTTCCCTGCCCCAGCTTTGCCAGCCATAGCCTAAATCTGTTTTGTGTATCCGCACATGCGTGTGTGTTTCTCAGTGGGAGCGAACTCTCTGCTTAGATTAACACTCTTTTGGGAATTAGAGAGTAAATATGTGGATGCCTGGGGGAGGTGTGTGTGTGTGTGTTGGCTTCGTCAGTTGACCTTGGGATTACCTTCGTGGACCCATGTAGTTCATTCATACAGCCCACAGTTCACACAGACATACTGTACATGAACACACTGATTGTGTCTTATGATGGATATCTGACAGTCTGCCATCTTGTCCTCAGGGCAGCCGATGCGGTTCTAACTGGCCACACAGAAAATATCATTGCCTTCCACATGAAAAACATCTCCAACAGCAAGGACAAAGCTCACCTCCTCCTGGTAAAGCCACGCTCTCCTAAGCTCGCATATACCGATGTCACATTCCCGCCATAGCCCTAATCTTGTTTCTCTCGCTCTCTTTTCAAGAACAATGCAGCAAATGCTCTTCGAAATGACTCTAAGCCACCTCAGCAGCCCACATCCCATGTCCAGGATCAGAGCCATCAGCCTGGATCCAAACCGTCCTTACCTGGCTTGGCAGAGCCGGCCTCAAGCCAGCCTTCAAACCAAGGAAGCCAGCCGAGTATTCTTCCACAGGAAGGATCATCTACAGCAGGCATGGAATCCAAAAATCTTCCCGGTAGTAGCCCTAGTAACACTTCAGCTCCTGTTGACCAGACTCCCGTCTCCCAACCTGAGGCAGGCCTCAACCCTCCGACATCGGGCGAAGGAGGGCAGGGGGGAGGCTCTGGCGGAGCCGGGCTGACACCACAGCAGCAGCAACAGCAGCAGCAGCTGGCTCAGGAGCTCTTGAACATGGAGGCCAACACAGAAGGTCTATCCCAAGAACAGCTGGAGCACCGGCAGCGCTCACTTCAAACGTTGCGAGATATCCAGCGCATGCTATTCCCCGATGACCGTGATGCCCCAACGGGCGGGCCCCCACAGTCTCATGGTGGTGCGCACGAGGGAGGCCCCGACGGTGCGCCCAGAAGGCCCGAGCAGGGCCCCCTACAGGCCATGATGGCACAGTCGCAGAGCCTCGGCCCACCAGGTGGGCCAGGAGGCCCCCGTCCACAGGGTCCTCCCTTTGGCCCACCCCATGGTCCCAGGGACATGCCGCCATTTCCACAAGATGAAATGGGTCCACATATGGTGGGTCCAGGCGGCTGTGGCGACGGAGATCAGATGACCCCGGAACAGGTGGCTTGGTTGAAGTTACAGCAGGAATTTTATGAAGAGAAAAGAAAGAAACAAGAAATGCAACACCGGCCCCTTCCTTCAGACATGATGATGCACCCCCATGGTCCACGTGGCATGATCCGTGGTCCCCCGCCTCCATACCAAATGGGCCCAGGAGAGATGTGGGGTGGCCCGAGCGGTCCACCAGAGCACTATCCAGACCGTATGGGCATGGGTCCTGGTCCAAGAGGTATGCCTCCACATATGCAGAGGATGCCTGGCTTCTCTGGTATGATGAATCCTGAAATGGAGGGGCCCCCAAGGCCCGGAATGGGCTGGCCCGATGACATGCCCCCACGGATGGGAGACGCACGAGGCTTTCCCGGAGGACCCGGGGGGATGTTTGCTGGTCCTGGGGGTCGTGGTGAGCGTTTCCCAAACCCTCAGTCAGTCCAAGAAGCAATGTTCCACCAAGGAATGGGCGGAGAGAAGGGCATCCCTCCGGGGATGATGATGGACATGCAAAGGATGATGGGGCATCAAAGAGGTGGAATGGAACCTGGTAACGGCATGGGTATGTTTCCCAGAATGCCTGGCGATGGTCCTATGAGTCCATCATCCCGGCTTCAAGGAATGGGGGGCAGAGAAATGGGGCCTGAGTTTGGCATGGGCCCAGGCCCTGGGCCAGGACCACATATGCATCCGTCAAAGCTACGAGATCCCCCCATGAACATGAGTCCAGATGAGATGATGAGGATGAGAGGACCCGGAGGGCCTCCGATGGAGAACATCGGGCCACAGGGCCGGCCCATGCAGGGGGGTCCTGTCTTCCCTGATCAGGCACAACCAGGAGATTTCCCCATGGGGCCTGGGCGGCCCTTCCCAGGTGGTCCGGGAGGAATGAGGGGTCCACATGCAGACCAAGTCTTTGGTCCAGAGCACAGATCTACACCCACGGGAGGAAATGGCCGAATCAACCACCTTCCCTCTTCTGGTGGTCCCTCACAAGCTCAGAGGGGTCGCAAACCAGCAGATCTGAATGTCCAAGCAGGAGGGGGGAACTCTCCCAGTGTCAACCCACTCAAGTCCCCACCTCTGAGGCAAGTGCAGTCCCCGATGATGGGCTCTCCCTCTGGAAACCTAAAGTCTCCCCAAACACCGTCCCAGCTGGCTGGCATGCTCACTGGTCCCACGGGCCCCAATGCCCCTCCGGCCCCTCCGACATCAGCACCAATGAAGTCCCCCCACTCCATGATGGGATCAGCAGGCGCCTCTCCCGTTCACATGAGGTCTCCTTCTCTTCCGAACCCCTCTCCAGGATGGGCTTCCTCACCAAAACCACCCATGCAGAGTCCAGGAGTTCCCCCTCAGGGTGGAAAGCCTCCTCTCAGTATCACCTCACCAAACATGATGGGAAGTATGGAACAAGGTACAACCAACTTTATTCCAATTTCTATATCATCGACTTAGCCGTTACTACTTTTGCTTTCCATTTAGCATTGAGTGTTTTTTCATCTGTGTTAGAGAATCTTTCTGTGAATACGTGGGTTATAGATTGTGTTGTTATTGAGACCGATATATTTATGATTACCCAAATGCACCTTGAGTTTTAACTGCTGAAGTCCACAGTATCTTCTCTTGCATGCTTGGATGAGAAGGGGGATTAGATGGGGGTTTACAGCTGCAGCATCCAACTTTGCCACTAGGTGTCACATATCCCTTCACATTGTACCTGTCAAGGCCAGCGTGCTTGTTTGAAATGCCAAATTTCAACCCTGTGATATTGACATACAAGTTGTCAAAACGAAGCTGTCAATCATTGGTATCACAACTGTATGAGGGGTGGGGGGAGAGTAGGTTATGGTCCAGTGGCTCCCTCTCATGGCCGTTAGACCATAGCGGAGGTAGTCCAGTTACATAAAAACATAATCAACATAATCTGAATAATCTGTCAGATTGAAAAGTCCAAACTTTTATCTCCTTGTCATCGCCCTCGCGTCTTGTCGTCCTCTAGGTGGTAATGGTCCTCCCTCTGCCCCTCCTTCATCGGGGGCTCCATCTGGCCCCATGTCCCTCCCAGGCAACGTCCCGTCTGGCAGCCCGTACACCATACCACCTGAGCCAACACTATCCCAGAACCCTCTCTCCATCATGATGTCGCGCATGTCCAAGTTTGCCATGCCCAGCTCCACACCTCTCTACCATGATGCCATAAAGACGGTCGCAAGCTCTGACGACGACTCGCCCCCGGCTCGCTCCCCGAACCTGCCCTCGGTGAACAATAATGGTAAGACGCCTGTTTGTTGTGCTATTGTTTTTCTTCACCCTGCAAGGGTTTCTCGAGAGAACATCAACAAGTAATGTTCCTGTCACACAGGTATGTCAATGAACCACCAAGGAAATCCACGAATGATGGGACCAGGAGGTTCGGGACCCATGCCAGCGCTCAGCCCTCTGGGTATGAACCCAATGGGATCCCAGCCTCTCTCCCACGGCATGCCTCCACAGATGCCCTCTCCCAATGCCCCAAACATGGGCCCGGGCATGATGCCTCACGGTATGATGATACCGCCAAATCCCCAAGACCCCGGTATGGCAAATCCACAAATGATGGCCCAGGGACGCATGGGTTACCCCCATCGAAGCCAGGGATACCCCCTCACCCAGTCGCCTTCCCAGCAGGGGCCCTTTTCCCCACACAATGGTCCCGGTCCTCAAGGTTTTCCTGGCCATCCCATGGCCTTCCAGGGAGAAGGGGGACCTATGGGAGGACGGATGGGGAACATGCCTCACGGCGGAGGGGGTGACGGAGGTATGTGCAAACCCAATACCCCAGGTGGGCCCGAGTTTAATAACATGCAAGGCGGATTCAGTGAAGCAGATCTTCACGAGGTGATGCGGCCGGGAGCGTCTGGCATCCCTGAGTTTGACCTGTCCAGGATTATTCCATCAGAGAAGCCCAGCCAGACTCTGTCTTACTTCCCCCGAGGTGGAGGAGACAACCCCGGGGGGAAACCACCTCACCCCTCCGGCTTCCCCATGCAGGGCATGATGGGTGATGGCCCCCCACGGATGGGCATGTCCATGCAGGGGATGGGGGGGATGCCTGGGGGCCCTGGTGGGGGAATGGGCCCCCAAGACATGCCAATGGGTAACCCTGGCCACAACTCAATGCGGCCACCAGGATTCATGGGCCAAGGCATGATGGGCCCCCAGCATCGGATGATGTCCCCCGGGGGTCCGGGAGGGATGATGCAGGGGAGACAAATGGCTCACCCAGGCCCTGGCGGTTCACCTAACATGATGATGTCACTGCAGGGCATGGGTGGCCCCCCGCAACAGACAATGATGATGGGGGGTCAGATGAGGCCACGTGACATGGACATGGGATTCAGTCCGGGCCCTGGAATGTTCTAATCCAACAGAAACCTTGTAACTAGAATGTTCTTGGACAAAACGCAAGGATGGAGTAAAGATCATGACGTGTTAAAAGCGTGTGTTCGGAAAACTCTGATGGACTCAAATAAAGGAAGTATAACACGAAACAGTCATGTCCCGGTGGAACTATTCCAATGGAGACTCGGACAGACCCAGGTTCGGAGTACTTTTGCCACAAGAACATTAAATTTTGACTCCTGAACTTCAGAATGTATGGGATTGATGTGCATCAAATTCGCAAACCGTTCTTGTGTTTTTTGATTATCTGGCTTCTAAAGAGGAATCAACCTAACGAAAAGTCAGCGTGGAGATGCTACAGTATACGTCTACTTTTTTCAAATTAAAAAAAAAAAAAATAAATAAATTCGTCATGAAAGTGGTCTGGAACAAGAGGACGGAATAAGAAGAATTTGTGCTTTGTGAAGACTTTAGTGGATCTCCATCTTGTCTCTCGCTCCATTGTTTTGACTGTTTCTGTACAGTATATACGTGTGAGAGTGCGTATGCGTGCTTGACAGATCGTATGTATGTTTGTGTGTTATGTATGTATGTGTCTGTATGTATAGGCATTCTATCAGTGACCTCTCAACTCCTCTTGCCCGACTTTCAATGGGGGGAGGAACGCCCCCTCAAAATACTGTACTGTTTACCATTGGTGGGCTATTCGAATTTTAGTCTATTTTAATTTCCTTTGTAACTCCAGTGTATAACAAACCAAACTATGACCTCATTAAGATAATAGTATTATTAAAAAAGCACAAACATGGACCGTCTGCAGAAAGCGTCTTCTTTCTCTATTTTTACCATTGAAGAGCGACACATCACGTGTGAGTCTCCTGGCAGCTTTGCAGCACAACGATCATCTCCCGTCGAGTCGTGGATGATCATTTGACTCGGTGCTCTAAAACTTTCAGGACTCGGAAAACCTTTTTTTTTTCTCACCAGTGTGAATAATACTGCTAATACCCAGATGTGCTATGTGTGTTCCTCTTGTTCCTGTTGTGTTCCTGTTTTGTTTTGACTCTCTTGTTGACTCTGGGTAATAATCATTCCCACAGCAATAAAAAAAACCCAATGGTCAGCAGAATGGAACAAGAGTGGCGCCAAATGCCACAGCAGGTATGCCAGGTATTATAGATCTAGAGCTAGGTAGATCTGGTCCAGGAATTCTTAGCGAGGCAGGTGTGGTGTCCGGAGCACAACACGCAGAAATGTAAACGAGTACTGCTTACCATCCAGTTGACTTCCTCTCTTTTCTCTATTGTATAAGCTTGTCATGTGTTTCTCCATTGGCTTTGGTGCAGAATTAGCCTACCAGGGCTGTGGTGATGGACTACAAATAAAAGATATTGTTTTGGTATATACATGTTGTCTATGTAGTGTGTAACGTGTGTGTGTGTGTGTGTGTGTGTGACTCCACTCGCATGTAGTCACGCCATGCTGACTGGGTGATGTCTTTTGTCATTGTTCGTGTCAAACCAGCTCACCGACATTCAGCTGGAACGGGTTATACCAAGATGTGGCGCTGCCATGTTGACATTTATCGGGAGGGACTGTAGCCGGTTATTTACAGAGGACACCACACTTTCAAAATAGATACCAGCCTGTTAATGCGTTTGGACTCTTAATTACTCGTGTTTACTCAGCTGGTCGGAATATTTCGCTCATACATACAGCCACCATAAATGAAATTCTTGATTTATTTTCTAACCGAGTCAAATGAAACATTTCAGGCTGCTGATCATGGGGAAACTCCCATGAATGAGGTATTATGCATGTGACAAAAAACAAATGCCATGTGCGCATGGTCATACAATCTCCACCACTATGACTAAATCCCAACTAGAGTATCGTAAAGGTACAGCGTTTAGGACTTATGAGATCTGTGGAACGGGACTGTAAATATTCTGAATTATGTTTGAAAAGAGAATTGTTTATTTTTATAGTTTATATTGAAATTGTGAAAATAAAATAGTTTGGTGAGGTGTTCAGCTGCAGCTTCACCGCAGAATGTTTTAAAATCCTACACACTGTACCTTTACTACAATTCAGATATAGTACATGAAATGCGAAGTATTCCCCTGAGGAATGGCTGTGACATGATATGACAGTGAGCACACTTTCAATGATTAATCAAATCATCAAATCAATAGAATAAAGCACTAACAACCTTTGATGTTCTTGCAGTCATGGTTTGAACTTTCATGAAGATTGAAAGTTCTGTATTTTTCTTATCAACAAATCCCAAACTACAATTGATGTTTACGTCTTTTAAGTATTATTTTATTCATCCTGCCACCATACACCCCTTCATTGACTTTTTTCTTGTGCTCAAGTTTAATTCTACACGACTATAAGTATCAATATTTCATGTGCAAAGCTATTTTAATCTTCACAAATGTAAACACAAAGCTATGAGGTCCCATCAGTGCATCTCTCCCTGTATAGGTGAAGCTTATTGCTGAGATTGTGTTTTACTAGTACTACGAGTACCAGTACTACTATCATGACGGACCTTCCATTGAACCTGCTGATGCTGATCCACACTGAGGGCAGGACTGTACCATCTGTTCAGTGTAACAGAAAGTAAACTGTGATCAGGTTTTGGATTTTTTTAACCAAATTTACCATCAGAAATCCTGATGTCTGAGAGATATTTCATTTTAAGAAATGTGCGCAGCAGATTGATTTATTGTTCTGAAAAGATTAGAACCCCACTTCCTCCTACAAAGAACTGTCCTGGGTACCAAGTGTGAATATATTGTTATTTTTCTGAAATTAATCAAACTTAAAGCATCACTGTGCCTTTTTAGTTCTTATGGGGATTTGTTGACAATAAGAAAAACATGGAATAACTCAGTCCTTTATCACGAACACATGCATTCCTCCATTATTAGTGCTTGAAAGCCGTGACTATACGAAGATGAGGAATGATGAAATTCAAAGCGGGATGTTAAATAACATTTAAAAAAAAAAATACTTAGAAGCTGTAATCCATGAGTTTCTCCGGTGACTTGTTGAGGTAACGCGGGTAAAGTGAAAACATGATGGAAGGGTAAAGGTCGCGAGTGTCCAGACTCAGTGGTGTGTTGGAGGTTCAGGGCTCGGTTGAGCCTCCTGTGTTGTTACAGATCGACTGGTAGAGTTCTGAAGTCAGCGTGTACGCGGACAGGGCCTCTTTAAACTCCTGCAGGGGGCAGTAGACTCCACTGCAGCCCGGGATGAGTAGGTCCTGGCGAGAGCAGCAGTTTGGGTCAGTTGAGGGGGAAAAAAACAACATCACATGACCGTCAGCATGTCTCCAGCTTTTACCTGGTCCAAGTACGAGACTTTGACAAAGGGATCCTTGGTCTGCCGGTGCTCATGCAGCTCCAGGGTGATGTCAGCTGCGTACGGTGGCCATCTCATGTCAAAACACCCCAGGGCCATCAGACAGGGGATCAACGTGGTGTCGTGAGCAGAGTACAGAAACAACTTCCTGTGCGGGCGAGAGGAACGTGAGGATCAGAATCCTTGTATTGTCATTGTACAGGGGGATCGCGACATTGCGTGCTAATCTGTTCAGTGCAAAATAAAGCAACGCTTTCTAGTGCATACAAATATAAAAGACATAGAAATACAAAAGAAGGGAAAAAATTAATTGGAAGATATAAAACTCTATTCACAGTAGCAGTTTGTTAACAGTGATTGTGGAAGTGGAATAATATTGGGACAGTTTGGGAGGAGCCACGCCCCCTTCAGTCTTTATTGATAATTGCAACAGCCCAGGGATATGTACTGTTTTTGTTGTTATTCTCCTGTACTGTCTCCCTGATGCTAGCATGTGAAGACTGAATACAGAAATATAAAGCATATATATATATATTTATATATTTTCTAAAGGGTTATAGAAAATAGTCTGATGTAAACCAGACTTGGTCAGATTGAAATCTCTCTGCATCAAAGTTGGATTATAATTTGTAGCTGAATTACTCCCAACATGTGAAGAGCCAATCAGACCCAAACCAGTTTAGCAATCTGTGCACGCTCCACACTTTAAGGCGATTAGCATGAAATGCTAACACGCAGAGCATTATGTGGTGTCATCTGCATTTAGAAAACACCATAACCACAAGGCATACACGTCTGACATCCCACACTCATTAAGGAGCGTTCCCCTGAGCTCGTGTAGTGCCACAATAGTCCGATTCTGGGATGTGCATGTGAACGGAATCAGTATCCATGAGGAGGATGTGTGTGTGTGTGTGTGTGAGTGAATAGGTGTGTTTGTCCAGAGGCGTCCGACCTGTTGGGCTCTGATGTGGTTCCCTGCACCTTCTCCTCCAGGTTGGTCAACAGTGTGTGCAGGAGAGGTCCCACACACAGCTGCAGGTTCTCCCTGAGGACACACAGCTCAGGTATTAAGCAGAGGCCTGCAGCGCCTGATACCACTGTTCCGTTCCTTCACCTTATCAGCGCACACACAGGGTTAGTGTTGCGTCACGTGTCTGCACGCGGACGATTCTTTGCGTGGAATCTCACCTCTTGCTGGGCTCATAGATGTGACACATCATGTCCACAGCTCTCTGTTCCACTTTGTTCCTCCAGGTGTCCAGCACCGCAGGGCAGGGGAGGCCATGTGTCTGTGGGCGGGAAGAGAGTCGGACATGTTGAGCAGCGCGAGAGAATTTTTAAAAATATTGTTGGAAATCTCCATCCTTCAAAGAGCATGTACATCTTTATGAATTTAATATCCATCCAATTTCCATCTTTAATCAGTGAATACGTTTTGATAAACATACTGGTAATCAAACTGATAAACATTCAAACTGGTCTCATTTTTTTATGAGTAGCAACTGAGACCAAACAAAGTGAAAAGAATCTGGGGTTAAAATGTTGTTCTTATCTCACAGTGCACTTAAAATGGTCTAACTGTTCAAAAAGACACAAACTGATTTCGACCTTCTCATTTGGTTTTGCTTTAAGTCCAGTGATGTTTTTTTTTTAACGGATTATGTTGATTCTACATGCATCTATTTTAAAGGTAAAATATGCAAGATTTTGTCCTAATAGGTAACAAAGGTAATCCCACTCCATCGTCTCTGATGAAGAACTAGAAGTGCGTGGTGGTGTGTTTATGTGCTGCGCTTTCATTTTGTCATTTTCTTATTGCTTGGATAGGTAAGTGTGGCTGGTTTGGCTAATTAGTTAAGTATCCAGCAACATTTGATGAGGTTCTGGTTGGAGATGATTTGCATACAACTACCAGATGCAAAGACACAAGTAGAAATATCACTATTTTGTTAAAACCCTGTGAAATATTATGAAATGATGACAAGAGAGTAACAATTTAAAATATGAATCCTGCTGAATGTGTCTTTCTTAAATCTCATGAAACCCGTGGGTTCTCTGTGGGCAGAGGAGCAGCCTGCTGGATGCAGTCTTGCTAATAATCCTGTGTGTGCTGCTAGCGAGCGGCGAGAGCTAATAAAAGTCACATGAACGGTGATGCGGCCGCGTCACCTCTCTGGCAACCATGTCGTCCCTAATGAGGATGAAGTCGACGTGCTGGTGAGCGGCGATGCCCAGCTCGCTCTGGATGCTCTGCAGGTCCGCGGCGATGTCTGGCAGAGTGGACGACTCTGCCCAGCGGTGGCTGCACGAGAACACACAGTGTCAGCCCCCCAAACACAGATACACCATGACAACCTGTCACAGGCATCTCAGCCCCGCGCATAATTCTGCACAACACATTATTCAAGGCCTCAGCTTTCTGTGTGGTCAGTGTGAAAAACTCCCTCCGCGTACTGTACCGTACCTGACCAGGATTTTCAGCAGCTTGCACCCATGATAGTTGGGATACAAGATTTCAGATTCGGCCTCCGTTGTTAGGATGTGAACCACATCTGCGGGAGGAGGAAATGAGACATGCCGAGATCCAAAGCACAAGGAGCAAAGTGAAATCATGCAGATCTGCGTGTTTACACCACCTTTTTGTTTCTGCTGGAAAAGTCCCGCAACCAGGCACTTGGCAGATTCGATGGTCCTCACGATGTTAGTGGAGCGCACGCTAAGAATGAAAAAAAAAAACAAGAGGTCATGGAAGGCAGCCAACTTAAAAATAGGAAAGCATTTAAAGTCTGATATCCTCTGAGCTGCCCTCATAAACCCAGTGTATCTGCAGAGGACAGACAAGTGGATTTGCTCCTTCTTGCCCTGCAACACTTACTAGACCTCCGTCGGACTGAAGGTGGAGCTGAGGAAGGGGATCTCCTCCACGTATTTCCTCCTCAGCCTCTTGCCCAGCTCGTAAAGCTGCTGCATGCCCACTGCCGTCAGCTGGCCGGGGTAAGTGCCGCCCTGCCGACAGCAGTAGACACAACAGATATTTACAAATTGTGTATAT
>JAFBJT010089519.1:0-26626 GCA_016785325.1 Chascanopsetta lugubris
ATTAATAACATCTACAACCAGTAACATCATATTGAGTGTCAATCAATATCCAGTCATTATCATTTATTTATATTGAAATGATGTCATGATGATGCCAGTATTATTGACTGTCATCATTCCAGTATAAATATAATATTTAAATATATTAGTATTGTTTGATGGGGACGCATGATGTCACCGATTCTCTTCTGAGTCGAGATCAAAGGAAAAACGTCCGTTGTGTCTCGGTGTGTTTGAAGGAAGTGGATAAAACATAATGGAACTTGAACCTGGATCGCTCCTTCAAAATAAGACTTCCTGTCCGCCCCCCCTCCCCCCACAGTGAAATTCATCATTCCCTGGGCGGAGCTGACGCGGCTGGAGCGGGTCTCCACCGCTCTGATGACGGAGGCGGTGCGGGTCACCACCCGGCAGCGGCAGAGGGAGTTCTCCATGTTCCTCAACCTGGACGAGGCCTTCAGGGTCATAGGTCAGCTGGCTGACATCGCCCTCCGCAGGCTGCTGGACAGCGAGGGCCTGGAACTGGACCGAGTCCTGCAGCAACCGACCCGCATCACCAAGAGGTCAGGGAGGAGCCTCAGTACAGCCTTACTTCCTCCCCTACCGTTCCTCCTTCCTTCCTTTGTACCTTCCTTCTGTCCTTCCAGATCGTCAGATTTGATAGAAGTAGATTCCTCCCTTCTTTCTTTCCTTCCTTCCTTGCAGATATGGAGGTTTGGTGGAAATATATTCCTTCCCTCTGTCCTTCCTTCCTTCCTTCCTTCTTTTGTCCCTTCCTTCTGTCCTTCCAGATCGTCAGATTTGATAGAAGTAGATTGCTCCCTTCTTTCTTTCCTTCCTTTTCTCCTTCCGTCCTTCCTTGCAGATATGGGGGTTTGGTAGAAATACATTCCTTCCCTCTGTCCTTCCTTCCTTCCTTCCTTCCTTTGTCCCCTCCTTCTGTCCCTCCAGATATTGAGGTTTGATACATATACAGTCCTTTCTTTCAGTGTTCCTTCCATTCTTCCTTCCTTCCTTCCTCCCTTCCTTCCTTCCTCCCTTCCGACCCTCTTTCCTTTGGTCCAAACATTAAGGTTGAACAGAAATACATTCCGTCCTTCCCTCCTTTCAGCCTCCCTTCTATCCTTTCCTCCTTCCTACCCGCGCTCCTCTTTGATCCAAAAAATTGAGGTTCGGTAGAAATAGATTCCTTTCTTCCATTTTTCCATCCGACCTTCCTTCCTCTCACCTCCTGGCACAAATACTTCCAACGGCTGAGAATCGACTCCATCACACACCAGCTTAAAGCAGATCAAGAGAACATGAAGTAAAAAGTGCTGAGTCATGTTCTGCCTGCACAGCCGGACCTTCACAGTGTGAGGAGGGAGAAAAGATTCTGCTGTTGGAAAGTTTTGGGGGCGTGTTTGGGGGATTCCACTGTTAAAAAAAACCAAACAAAATCCTCTCCAGTTCAAGAATGTTCTGTACTAAGGGGTGGCGTGGCTGTGGTGGTCCAGTGGGTGGTCCACTTCAGAGAAAGTTCCCGGTTTGATCTCCGACTCCTCTATCCTGCACGTGAAGGTGTCGAGGGCAAGAAAGCGAAACTTGAATTGAGCCTGACTCAGTGTGACAGCAGCGTGTGATTGACACTTACAATATAAACACAAGTCATGTGACTGGTGTTGCCATGGTGACGAGTGAGGGACATAAGGGTCGTGGAGTGAAACGATAAATGTTTGAATTGAACGTCTCGGGGCTCAAACAGATCCAGTCAAAGTCGGCTGTCACATGACGGCTCGGAGGCAGGACCCTCCCCCTCACACCACCCACACACACACACACACACACACACACACACACACACACACCCCTCAGGTCATCCTCCATCTGTGCACAATGTGCCTTTTTCAACCAAAGTCACACTGAAGATCTCAGCTCTTTTGGAAAGGATGACCTCATTGGTGTCTCTGTGTGGGGGCGGAGCCAGACTCCAAAACACATTACACACTGTTTTCACAGAAATCTGCCAAAACAATGACTGCAACATGTCTGCTGCTCTGTTAGTGTTCGAGTGGACGAACAGGACGGAGGGAACGAATATTTAATGCATCTACATTAAGAAAGTTAAGAAGAAGAAGAAATTAATAGTAAATTATAATAATAAATAATTGATTATGAATAATAATAAATAAATAATAAATATAATAATAAAAATGAATAACATCAGAAATGGCAATCTGCTTCTATTGGATTGGACTAATAATAATAATAATAATAATAATAATCATAAAACAATTGAGGGAAAAAATGATAACGATGATATGGTGATTAAGGACTACTACTACTATTAATACTAATAATGATAATGATAATAATAAATGATGGTGATGATGATATGGCGATAAAAGACGAATAATGATAATACAAATAAATAGACATACCCTGACTCCTCCCCCTTGTCTCCTCCTCCTCAGGATCCTGGAGGAACAGGCGCTGAGGGAGTACGTGTTGGCTCTGTTCCGGCTCCCTCGCGCCGAGCGTCTCCACGAGGTGGCGTCCTGCTCCGTGTGGACCCCGCACTCCCGCTGCCACACCGGCGGGACCCTGTACACCGCCGACAACTACCTGTGCTTCTCCAGCAGAGAGGAGGGGAGCTGCACCCTCATCATCCCCCTCTCAGAGGTACATGGCAGCAGAGCGGACAGGAAGTCGGAAGGTTTTTCTGGTGGGAAATTGAAATTCCTCCTTAAAAACAACATGCCCGTAATCATTTGTTGTCATTTTCAAGCCATGTTGATCTATAATGGATGGGACAGTTGGAGAATACACAGGGCAGAGACATTTTTCTGAGTCATCACGTCTCATGTGATGCACAAATAAACCTAGTGACATTTTGTCATGTGGCCAAACGACTGTAAAACCACACAGGAAGTGAGACGAGTCCAGAAAGCAGCTGGTTTACGGGATCCAGTCAAACATGCAGACGAGCTCTGGAGGGTGATGCCAGTTTCTAAATCGCCCCCTGCTGGCTGACTGCAGCACAGGTCATATGTGCCACTGCCTCCGTGTTAGTGGACGGGACAGACACTAAAAACGAAAGAATACTTAAAAAAAATTGGATCTATTTCTCATCAAATATTCCTTTTTATATTTTAAGATTGTTTCTGTCATTTTTCATCCATTTTCATTTACAATCAGATCTCCGTGATATTCGTACTCTTATTTTACTCTTGTACTCATGTTTCAGGTCTTCTAACCTGTTTTTATTTATATTCATATGTATGTTATGTTGCATGTAGTTGTTCTACATTCGGATTGGATATGAAAAGGAGGTGTTCACCCTCACCCAGACGTTGTGAACTACAGTGGAACTGCACCTTTAAAACAAATCCTCCTCCTGATTGTTCTTCAGACTGAGAATGAAATGAGTTCCCTCACAATGTCACCTGGAGCTGTTTGTCCTTCCTGACTTTAATCACACAGCTGATATCTGACTCTTTAAGCCTGAGCTGGTGTTTTCTTTCGTCTTCTGCTCCTTTAGATGAGGCGGTTGAACGGTGTGTGTTTATTCTGCTGCAGGTTAAACAGTAACACCCTGCTCTCAGACTGCGCTGTAGGAATGAGGAGGTGAAGCGACGCACAGGGAGTAAATCAAACAACCTCGGGACTTTCAAAATAAAGCCTCATAAACTTACGGAAACACGTCAGTATTTGCTCAAAGCTTCGGAGGACGAGCGTAACGGAACCATCCAGACCTGTTCCTCTGTCTCACAGTGTCTGATTTCATGCTCTGACCTCATTCCCTTTATGTTCTTGTCCTCCCGTTTCCTCCTCAGGTGCTGTCGATAGAAAAAGCCGAGAGCACCGCCTCGCTCCCCAACCCCATCATCGTGAGCATGCGCACCAAGAAAGCCTTCCAGCTGATCGAGCTGCACGACCGGGACGAGCTGGTGGACAGTCTGAACTCGCGGCTCCGAGCCGTGCACTGGAAGCTGTCGGTGTTCCGCAACAAGAAAGAAGGAAAGAGGAGCGCGGTAAAGAAACTAGCTCCAACCGGGAGAAGTGTCACAGGCGCATTCAGGAGCCGCCTTCCAAGTGGTTGTTGCACAGCGACCCCTGTGGCCGTGAAGTGGATTGCAGCAGCGTTTTGTCGCTCGTTTGCGTAGCTGTGCCCACTCTCGTTGGGGTGTGACAAACCGACCCCAGCCACCCACCAACACACACACACACACACACACACACACACACACACACAGACCAGAGCTAGGCTACCGTAGCGTTTCTGAAGCTAGCAGCCTCCAGTCTATTGGGGTATGTCACACGTTACAACGCCATCCTCCTCAATGACATCCCATAATAGCCGACCACAGGCTGACAGAGGCAACCGAGTAAGTCGGGGAGTGTCTCTTGTTTCCGTTTTTTTGTAAAAAAAAAAAAAAAAAAACCCTGTTCAGTCATCGGCGCGAAAAGTTGCTTTTAAACCCCAAAAAACCTGCCTCCTGCACCTTTAATGTAGCAGAGTTGTACGTCGTGTTCATGCACGTTGTTTCCCTCAGAGTTCCCCGACTCCGTACTACACCTTCTACTACGACACCGGCTTTTCAGACGAGGAGGAGATCGAGGAGCAGGTGCTGAGGAACACGGTGAACAGCGAGGCGCTGATGACGGCCTTCCACCAAAACACGCCGGGAAGCGACGGCAAGAAGGTGAGGCCGAGCTGACCTTTGACCTTTGACCTTTGACCTCAGCCCCTCGCACCAATGAGCAGAAACCGCCACCGCCGTCATCCCCGTGATGCCCTTACCTGTGCGTCTCAGAGCATGGAGCCGGCGAAGGAGCGGCTGTGGGACGACCACTTCGCCGAGTTCGGTCGCGGCGTCCACATGTTCCGCACGGAGAAGATCCAGCGGCTGGTCGCCATGGGGATACCGGAGTCGCTGCGGGGGGAGCTGTGGATGACGTTCTCGGGTGAGTTTGCCCCCCTTCCCTTCGACGAGATCCATCCACGTCTTGGGAGTTGTAACCGCGTTTGTGTGGCCGCTCCGTGCAGACGCCTGCTCGGAGCTGGACTCCCACCAGGGCTACTACAGCAGCCTGGTGCAGAAGTCCATGGGTCAGAGTAACCTCGCCACCGAGGAGATCGAGCGCGACCTCCACCGCTCGCTGCCCGACCACCCGGCCTTCCAGAACCCCACCGGCATCGCCGCGCTCAGACGGGTGCTCACGGCCTACGCTCACCGCAACCCAAAGATCGGATACTGTCAGGTGGGAGCGGCGGCTGAGAGCGGGAAAGCCCCTCTTCTCCTCTGTCTCCCGTGGGCTCATGTGCTTTCGTGTCTGTCCGTCCAGTCCATGAACATCCTGGCGTCGGTGCTGCTGCTTTACGCCAAAGAAGAGGAGGCGTTCTGGCTGCTGGTGGCCGTTTGCGAGAGGATGCTGCCCGACTACTTCAACCGCCGAGTCATAGGTGAGAGGTCAGGGGTCAAAGTGACAGACGGCGTCCATAACAGGACAGCCATGGCAGAGCCGGTGCGTTCTCCAGAGTCTATGCAAGCCTGTTGAACCTGGTTTGTTTTTGTTTTGGTCCTCCAAAATAAGAGCCCATTTCCTGTGTTTGTGAAGCTGCAGGTTTTGTCGGGCGCATTAGACACAATTTCCCGTTTTCCCCGAGCTCCACATGTTTGTCACCACCTGTAAAACAGCTGTAATTGAGTTCTCTGAATGGGACCAGGTGCCACAGATCCACTCTCAAACACATGTTTATTTTAGGGTCAGCAATTTCCCGCATCAGCAAATTTGAGGCAGAAATGAGGTCAGGATGTGTAGCTGCTGGATTTAGAAGAAAACTACATTAATGATAATGTTTGTCTGAACATAACATCATTTTTGTTTTTGTCCTTTAATCTTAGCTTCTTCTGTTCTTCTTCTTCTGTTCAGTTTCTGCTGCCACCCAGTGGCCAAAACAAGGCAAAACAGTACATTTACTAGTAGTACATTTGATTTGATATTTTGTTACTGATAAAAATTTGATCGGATACTTGATGATTTTAAGTTTAATTTTATATTTCTTTAAATTTCAAAAGCATTTTAACTGCTGATAGTTGAGCAAACATTTTGCATTTCTGACTAGAAATGATAATAGATTAGTAGACAATAAGATATGACACGTTAATGTATCATTTAATGTTATGTAACGGTGTAATTTTTGTTAGTTTTGGTTTAATTTTCTTTTAGTTAATCTTATAACAATAATAGTATTTAAAATACTAATTACATAATGCATGTGAATATATTTGTAAATATGTACTATGTATAGATTTATACACATTTTTCACTTTCCTGAGAGAATAATAAATTGGAAGTTTAAAAGTAACAAATAAACTTTAAAAAACTAGAATTGCCCATGCAAGCTGAGAAACGATGTGTGTGTTGTCGCCCCCTGCAGGAGCTCAAGTGGACCAGTCTGTGTTTGAGGAGCTGATCAGGGAGCGTTTACCTGAGCTGGCCGAGCACGTCCCCGACCTGTCCTCCCTCTCCTCCGTCTCCCTCTCCTGGTTCCTCACGCTCTTCCTCAGCGTCCTGCCCTTCCACAGCGCCGTCTGCGTGGTCGACTGCTTCTTCTTCCACGGGATCAAAGCCATCTTCCAGCTGGGTTTGGCCGTGCTGGACGCCAACGCCGCGCAGCTCGCCGCCAGCACCGACGACGGACAGGCGCTCATGATCCTCACCAGGTAGAGCTCTGAAAGAAGCAGTTCGGATATTCAGAATTAAAGGTGCAGGGTGGAAGACTGCGGCCATTTTTGTTACTTATTAAAATATTACGAAACAATTTTCATGAATTTATAATCACCTAAATGTAAATATATATTTTTTTCCATGACCCTTAAATGAGTCCATTGATGTATATTTACATGAGGAGGTGGGTCCACTCTATGGGGCCGCCATGTTTTTACAGTAGCCCAGAGTGGACGCACTAAACCTCTTTTGAGTTTGAATAACAACTGAAGTCGACCACACGTTCTCAACATGCAACTTCACCTCTAGAGGTCCCCAAATCTTCCACACTGCACCTTTAACCTTCATGGCATGAATCTTCGGTTCTGCAGTTTTCTGGAGCAGGTTGGAAGTGAAGCGTCGCCCTCCTCCCCCGTGTCGTCTCCGCCCCCTGTGGACGAGGGCGGCCGCGGCGACGCCGACGTTCCTGCCGTGGAACACGTGAACATCACCGACCTCATCAACGAGTCGTACGAGGTGAGAGGCACGCGAGGTCTTTACGTTCGGACGCCGCCTTCGCACCCCGGGAGCGACGTCAGGTCTGTGTTCCCTCTCCTCAGAAATTCGGAGAGCTGACCGTGCGCCACATCGAGCGGCTTCGCTGTCGACACAGGATCCTGGTGCTGCAGGCTCACGAGGACACCACCAAAGAAAACGCCGTGAGGAAGCACAGAAGCGAAAATGCGAAGGTCACGTCGCGACGTTCCTCAGAAATCTCCTCATTTCCATATTTCCTCCTTCCTGTCGCAGCTGAGACTGGTGGCTCCGGATGTTTCCATTCCTCCGGAGAACTTGGGCGACGTCTACGACCTCTTCAAGGTATCGTCTGACATATTCTCCTGGACAGATAATCAAAACATTTAAAGGTGCAGTGTGTACGATTTTTGCCACTTTGAAATGCACGATAAAAATGATGTACTGCCATTTTTATAATCACCTGAATATGTGACTTTTGTATGAGCCCTTAAATGTAGATTTACTGCAGGAGCGGGTCCTCTACATGGGGGGCGGCCATGTTTTTACAGTCGCTATACTATACTAAACATCTTTTGGGCTTTAATGACAACTACCACAGGTTCTCCTGCACACTAGAGAGGGAAGGGTGATGAGAGATGCAACTTCCCCTCTAGATGTCACCAAATCGTACACACTGCACCTTTAAAGTAATCCGCAGAAGTCCAAAGAAGATCCTGCTGCTTCTTTTGTTTTTCTCTTTAAAAAATATATGAATAAATAAATAAAAAAAAATAATTAAAAAAAAGTTCTACTACTTCAACACACTGGAAAACATCAGGAGGTCCAGGAAAGATAGAAGAATAGAAGAAGATGTGTTCAATGAATTATGGGATGGCATCAGATGCTCCATCTACTCCTCCCTCCTCAGACGGAGCACTTCATCAGTCTGTACTGGGGCGACAGCAGCTCGGCGGCGGCGGCCGAGGCGGCGGCGTGGAGCCACGGCGACTCGGGCCGCTCCTACCTGGAGCGCCAGTACCGGCTGGACCGCCCCCAGTTCAAGAGCCTGTTCGGGCTGCTGGTGCCGTGGCCCGGAGACTCCACGCAGCACACGGACACGGTGGCCCACCGCACCTTCACCCTGCTGGACCAGGACCGAGACAACCTGGTGACCTTCAGGGAGTTCGCCGGTTGGCTGGGTAAGAAGAGGAGGGCGGGGGAGGGGGCGGGGGCGGGGCCTGGGAGTAGAGCGTCGAATTGACCTCCTTGTCTCCTTTCAGACACGCTGTACTGTGAGGAGCTGAACGAGAAGGTCCGGCTGCTGTACCGCCTCCACATTCCACCAGGTGGCTCACGCTCCCGTCACCACCGAGACGATCTCCAGCTTCACGCCGCCTCGTCCCACCGATTCATCTCTGACTTCCTGTTTGTGTCTGCAGCTCTGACGGAGAGCGAGGACGACCCCTCGCTGTTGAAGAGCCCCCTGCTGTCCACCACCAGACCGCTCTACGTCAACAAACCTGCAGGTTGCCTCCAACACGACTGATCTGAGAGTGATGAATATATCAATGTGTGATCGATATGTTATTTTTATGATAATGGGATTTTTAGGATTCTAAAAAGAAAACTGGCAAATTGTGGACAGGCCCCGCCCCTGCAGGGGCTTGGACCATATAAGGGGCTGGACAGAAACATCCATAATAATATATTTAACCTAATTGTAGGAATTACAAATTACAAAGAAAAGTGTTTCCCAAAGCTACAGTGTTGTAGGCAGAGCCTTGTTCCTTCCACTTAAAACCATTAACTTTCACACGTTGACTGCGTTTGTACTCTCACAAACGGCCAATAGAGGGCGTCCGAGCATCCTCTGGTAGACCCGTCTCTCTGATGCACTAACATCATAATGTACGAATATGATCATTTTGTGTTATGCGCTAAACATTACGGCTAAAACTAGAAGTTAAAAATGAGAACGTGGCGCAATACGCTACTTCACCACTGGATTAACTTAATCCCGCGTACTGTACCTTTACATGAATGAATTGTCGTTGCAGGAGAGGAGGGGGAGGTGAAAGAAGATTACCAGGAGCAGCTGAGGCAGATGCTGCAGGATTTGGCCAAAGAGAAGGAGAAGGACGTGAAGAAGCCGCTGCCGCTCATGAACCAGGTCACATGTCCAAACTGAGGCCCGCGGGCCAACTGTGGCACATGGTCCATTTTTTATTGGCCTGTAGCAAATACTGAAACTATAATGGAACGTGGCCCACACATAGAACATACACCTTCAGTTGTTCTGATGAGGAATTAGTACATGAGGCCTTTTTTTTTTTTAAAGGTGCAGTGTGTAAGACAGTAAGTGTACATTAAACAGCTAATGTAAGGGTAGTGAAAAAAAATCATACATGTCGTTGATTATAAACTCATAATATACTCATAACACACTGCACCTTTTAAAAGTCAGGTAAGGATACGTCAACTGAAATTCCCAAATTTGCCATCACTCTGCCTACGTGTAAACAAATATTTAAAGGTGCAGTGTGTAAGGCCGCCATGTTTTTGCAGAAGTAAAAGTGGACGTACTAAACATCTTTTGAGTTTTAACGACAACAGAAGTCGACCACAGCTTCTCCTGCATGTTCAGAGGAGTGAGGGTGAGGTGATGGACACAACATGCGACTTCACCAATAGATGTCACCAAATCTCACACACTGCACCTTTAAACACAGTGGGTTATTTCAGCTGTTGTAAAATAAAGTAGACGCGACACTGACCTGACCTCATCTCCTCCACAGAGGGAGTTCATCCAGTTCTGTAAAACCCTCTACAGCATGTTCCACGGCGACCCGGAGGAGAACGACCTCTTCCAGGCCATCGCCACCGTCACCAGCCTGGTGCTGCAGATCGGCGAGGCCAGCCACCGCGGCCACAGCGCCCCCACGGGGTCGGAGGAGGAGGAGGAGGGGGAGGAGCAGGCAAAGGGAGCGGGAGCGCGCAACGCCGGCGGGGAGGACAGAGAGTGGACCGTCAGCTTCGCTCAGATCCTGGCCTCGCTGCTGACGGAGCAGGCGCTGGTCAACTTCTTGGAGAAGCCGCTGGACCTGTCGGAGAGAATCTCAGAGGCCCGGGAGAAGCAGTACCAGCAGCGGGCCGGGCTGCTGACGCTGCAGCGAGCCAGCAGCTGACCCGCGCCGGCGCTGTGGCCACTTTCAAAATCACATTTCTTCAGGGTGCAGCAGAACACTCACCAATCGGAAGCTGAACGAGCCTTAAAGGGACCTTTGTCTCTCACTTTCTTTGGTATCACCAGAGCCCGTGAAACCCCGACACACTTCACTAACAACACACGTGACCTTTAACCCCAGTACCCTTGAGCCACAGAGGTCAGATTGAGGTCATGTGATGGCCGCTGAAAAACAATCGCCCCTCCACTTTTTATTTAAAAGGCGCCGCTTATAAAGTGTTTTTAATGTGTGACTAATGGTTAATAAATCATTTACTAATGCTTCACTGGTCACTGTATTAACTGATTAACGCCGGTGGTAAGGATGTTAAACATCACTCATGACTGGTTAAAGGTGCAGTGTGTGAGATTTGGTGACCTCTAGAGGTGAGGTTCCATGTTGTATCCATCACCTCACCCACACCCTTCTGAACACGCAGGAGAACCTGTGGTCGACTTAAAACTCAAAAGATGTTTGGTATGTCCACTCTGGGCTACTGTAAAAACATGGCGCCCTCCATAGAGAGGACCCACTCTTCATGTAAATAGACATTAAAGGGTCATGGGGGGGGGAAACCTTTTATAAATTCATGAAAACATCAGTATGTAATTGTTTTGTAATATTTTGACAAAATAAGTGACAAAAAGTGACAAAAATGACCGAAATCGTACACACTGCACCTTTAAAGAAGCGGCATGTAGTGCCACCCAGTGGCGAAGTTGCATATTGCAGTGGAATCCCCCCTCTGTTCCCTGTTCAAACGATGGATGTATAATTAGAGCAGGATACAGCGCCTCCCCTCAGACGCGAATGTTTCCCTGTGGTCACTCGTGGTACTGCAACACCAAAAATCACCTCGAGACATACTCGATTATTGATCTTTGTTTTCTATATTTGTTTATATATGATGATTTTCCATTGGTGGCTGTGGTGGTCACTCGTTCTCGTAGCCCCGATGCATTATGGGAATGGCGCTACTGAGCTAAACCCAGAAGTCAGAATTTTTTTTTAGGCATATGCAACTTCCCTAGACTTGAATGGGGTCATGTGATCAATACAGTATCCTGGTCTACCGATACATCCATCAACCACACGGAGGGGTGCAACTTGCAAGGCCACCACTAGATGTCACCACACCCTACACACTAACAGGAACAATTAGCACAATTTAAACAGAAATTGGAGTTGTCTCACAAAAGCTGACACACTGGACCTTTAATGGTTAGAGCATTACGACAGATATCGATAAAAAAAGTCGAATGAATGTTTCTAATCGAACATATTAGTCTGATGTCATAACTGTCATTGAGTCACTGAATGTTTCATCATTTTAAACTAAACCAACAGATGAAGATAGTTAAGTAAAGTATTTTAGCAGGGATAAACAGGAAATGTGATCCATTTGAGATTTAGAAAATTAAAGTAACTAAAGAAAAACAATTGTCTACTTAAACTGAGAGGTTGATTTCAAACTCTTTATAATGGCTGCCAGGCAGGAAGGTTGTGATAGCAATCAGTTACAGCTGCGGTGTGTGCGGACAAATCTCATGTATTCTTGCATGCATTCTTTCTTTCCTTTTTACTACTGATTTTATAACTTTGTTTTTTTTTTTACTTTTTCACAACTGCACACCAGATCTTTAAAAACTTTTTTTTGGAGAAAACTGCGTTTCTATGGTTACCTGAAGAAAGCAGAGAAAAGACAAACACTGGATAAAGAGTGAAATAAAATCCACTGCACGAAAATAAGTCATCTTCATGCCTCTTATTTTCTATGTAACATTTGTTTGAATAATTTTGTGTTAAATGTATTTTTCAGTTTGTCGAGCTTATGATTTCACTCCTTCATCTATAAGGTGGTCGTTTTAATCAAAATGTTCGAGTGAGAATGTGAGAAGAGTCCTAGTGGCTAAATAATGGCACTGCAAATTCTGTGTCAATTTCATAAAATAGGAGATTTTGCTCGCTAGCAAGCTCTGACCCGGTACATGCAGTGACGTCCCTGTTTTGAATCCCTGAGCTGTGATTGGCTCCTTGTCTTTCTCTGACGGTGCGTGACACGTCTGAAACACAGGAAGAGGAAAAGCGTGTTAGTCTCATGCAAATGACCTCAGTTAGTGGAGAAGTGAGAGAGACCAGAGGGAGTCAGAGGTGCTGCAGGAGCTTAGTGTGCTTTATTAGCTACTGATATAAGGTAGAGGACGCACCCTTTCACCCCGGGACCTAAATGATCGGAGGAAACAAAACACACGTTCTACTAGTGGACGGCCTTCAGTGTACAGGAGGGAAGACTGAGGCTTGTCTCATGCAACTCTTCAGGAGCGGTTTCTTCGTGGAGGAGGTAGCTGGTACATGACTCCTTGTTGGTTTCTTTGCTGAAATGAGAGAACTTCCATTCAAGCTCAAAACTGGAGCTACTGGAGCCCCGTTCCTTTCTTCTTCTTCTTCTTCTTCTTCTTCTTCTTCTTCTTCATGAGGACACAACAAATGTTTAAAATATATTAACTATTCTTTTTTTTTTGTAATTTACAAAATAAAGGGCCAGGACGATTGTTTTTTTTTTTAGTGACTCTTCAACTCAACAATCGAAAGTAGTCTGACATTCATAGGAGGCATGGTATGTATGATCTGAAGTGTTTAGGTCACAATGTTTACGTCGCATCCACGGAGGCAGACCAACGAGGACAGACGAGGAACAGATACGAGGAAGCTAGAATCTAAAATCTATAACATTGCACAAAGTTTGCCCCGTGTGGATGCGCCTCGCCCACGCCGGAGGGGCGGGGGGCGGGGGGGGGGGCCCGAAATCTTCCTCTCTAGACGGCTTCGACGTAGTTGGCGGGCAGCATGCCGGTCTTGCCGGTGCGCTGCACGGTGCCGTACATCCAGCCCTCGTCGATGGACTGCACGTTGACGATGACGTCGCCGTCCTTGAAGGAGACCTCGTCGTTGTCGGCGGCGCCGTAGTCGTAGAGGGCGCGCACGGTTTTCTGCAGAGATGGAGGGAAGATGTTTAAAAGAGTGTAAGGGACTAAAACAATACAATAAGTGTTGTTTTATATACTTTAAATTATATATATATATACATATATATATATATACACACACACACACATATATATATGTATATACATATATATGTATATGATTATCATGATCAGAAAATATATTATATTATATTATCTTAGGTTATCTAATTTTCTACTAATATCTTAGTTTAAAATGTTATTGAAAAAAAAATAAATAAAAGAAGACTTAAAATCATCAAGTATCTCATCAAATATTAGTAAATACTAAAATGTACAACTTAAAAATAAAGTGTTGCCAGTGGGACATGTCAACTGTCTCTTACAACCTACTGGCTAAATGGTGGTATTGCAATTTTTGTGTCAAATTTCAAATGTCACTTTTGCATTTGATAAGATTAAGAAAAGATAAATTGCATTTTAAAGAACACTTTTTTTTTTTTTACATTTCAGCAACGACCCAGTATAATTACTTACATGTCCCATATAAGAATCATTAGGTTTGCTATTTATTTGTGTGTGTGTGTGTGTGTGTGTGTGTGTGTGTGGTGCTACTGACTCCAGTGGTGGAGGGGTGGGAGGGGATGGAGGACACAGCGGTCTGCTGGGTGGCCACAGATGATGACCTCTGCTGCAGCTCCACAGTCTTAGTTTGCTGGTAACCTGCAGGTGATTGATTCATCAACATCGATGAGTGTTTCTCCATCAAACCACATGACTGATGACATCATCCCGTGCGAGCCACCGGAGCCGTTACCCATGGACGAGGCCATGAAGCCGTTGCTGTAGAGGGACAGGTGGTGGTCGGCTTCCTGGGACTGCTCGGACTTCTCGTCGGCCAGGCCGCTCAGAGCGCTGGTGGAGCGGGAGTGCTCCTTGCTGCGACGCTGGGCTTGAACTGTCGGGGCCAAATCCGAGGATGAGTCGAAGAGGAATTCATTTCTACTCCGTTCGGACACACGAGCTCGAGGTCCTGGTCTCACCTGACATCATGTGAAGACTCCTGGACTGGATGTTGTCCTCGGCAGGGTCGTAGTCAAACACAGAGCCGGGGTTTGTGCGCCACACGCGCAGATCTGCAGGCGCAGATACCACAACATCACACAAACAAACACCTGCTAATGCATTGTGTATTTATTAAAGGTGCAGCGTGTACGATTTGGTGACCTCGAGAGGTGAGGCTGCGTGTTGTGTCCATCACCTCACCCTCACCCTTCTGAACATGCAGGAGAACCTGTGGTCGACTTCAGTTGTCATCAAAACTCAAAAGATGTTTAGTGCGTCCACTTTTACCACTGTAAAAACATGGCCGCCCCCATGTAGAGGAGCCGCTCCTCACGTAAACATACATGAATGGGCTCATTTAAGGGTCTAGCGGATGGTAAATTCATCGAGATGCCAATCTGTAATCGGCAATATTTTTCAGAGGTGACAAAAATGGCCGAAATCGTACACACGGCACCTTTAATGTGCTTGCACAGTGAGTGCAGTACCGGTGATGGTCTCCTGGTCGTGCTCGATGGCGCGTCTCCTCTCCATCTCCACCACGCGCCTCTGGATGCCGCGGTAGTTGATGTCGCTGAAGTCCTGCGTGTTCTTCTTCACGCGCTCGGTCACGAGGTCGGAGGTGACGGGCGTGAAGCTGCCCTTGCTCTTCTCGAAGTCCTCGTGGTACCGCACCTGAGGAGGGAGACAGCGCTTCAGAACGTGCCGCAGGGCTACACAGAAGAACCGTCCAGACTCGGGGGAAACGTACGCCGGAGATGATGCGCTGAGTCTCCCTGACGCGTCTCATCTCGGGTGTGTCCAGGACGAAGGCGGCTTTGCCCTGCACCTGCTTGCGGAAGCTGTCCGAGTACAGCACCTGGACGAGGACACGGGGGAGGGGGGGAAGAGCGAGATTTGGGGGATATGGGGGGGGGGGGGGGGGGGGGGGGGGGGGGGGGGGGGGGAGACACACAGTGAAGTACCTGGAATGGTTCAGACCCCGAATCTACCGTACGCAGCCGTTAGCATCCACAGCACAAAGGGCGTGGCAAAGAGGACACATAGAGCCGGGGTGGGGTGGGGGTGGGGGGGGGGCGTTACTTGGCACTTGAGACGGATGAATTAGGGAGGGAGGTTCTCACTGGAGTAGTAACAGTCCACTGTCTTCAGTGGGACAAGGACCACAGGGGAACATGGTGGAGAGGTTAGGAAAGATGGTGTACACAGAAACACTGATGATATTAAACAAAGGGAGAATGAATGCGATTAACGGGAGCAAGGGGGACACGTGGGTTAGGTAAGGGGTTATATCTCTTCTTGCAGGTACCGAGCTAATGTTTTCTTGGTTCCTTTTCACGCGCTCCATCTCTGGAGTGAACACCACGGGAGTTCCCTTGGCGGAACTGTCTTTATACAACACCTACAGGATATAGAAGCATAGTCAGCCACACTGAACCATACAAACACACAGCTATAGGACTGGTTTCATAGACATATAGTGTAGGTTTTTTTTGTCGAGGAAGAGTCAAAGGTTGATTAAAGGAGCATTAGGGCGATGGTTGTTTATGGTGACACCTGTGGCAGAGGCTCGTATGGCGGAGTTTTTGCGATAGTGGGGTGTGAGCGGACTTGGACAAAAAGAAAACAAGTCATATGGATCGTAACCAGTCTTGGGTGCCGGTGTTTTACGTCTCCCACTCGGACTTACCCAGAGCTAAGCCACCGTGGCAGCTAGCATAGCTTCAACCTCCGGAAACAGAGTACAGCTAGCTAGCTAGCTAGCTCCGAGCTAGACTGGAAAACAGCGGCAACTCTGACCCAGATCCTCTGTTTGTAAGTTTATATGCTGCTGGATCAGACCCAAGTGGAAACCTCCAGGGCTGACCGATGAGGCGAATGGGGAAGTGGAAAAACTCGCAGTTCACAGGGTGGCCACTTGAGGCAGGCTCCAAAAGCGAGTCAATCCCCATAGACTCCCATGTTAGAATGGTCAACTTTAAAGGGGAATTAAACATGTTTAAATCTGGTACCATCAATCAATCACGTTTTCTATAAGGGGGCGGGGCACATTTCTATTCTATCGAGGTTTCAAATTGTGCATAATTAAGGGGCGTGGCCTGTTGAGTGACAACTGGCATGTTCTGTGGATGCTGCAACAGCACCAGGGGCCCACCCCAGCTCTACCTGTGCTCCGCCTCTTTGCCCATTTTTGGAGGAACCATGAAGTGGGAGGAGTTAGGCACTGGCAAGATGGCGAGGAGTGAACCGCCCACTACGAGCCTCATAAGCACTTTGCAGAAACCTATGGGTGACGTCACGGATGCTACGTCCATCTAAAAAACAGTCTGTGATTAGACCTCGCTGGCTGACTAAGACCCTGCAGGTCGAGGCAACCAAGTAAAGTATATGAATGTCTCCAAAACAGTTGCCTAATGCACCTTTAATCCCAGATAAGAAATGGCTTTCAGTGTCCAGGTTTTACACTTTTAGCTTTTGGAAGTCTGAGAAATTGGTCCTATAGAGAGATGCAGCATCCTGGGAGCTGTGGTCCAACCTCCAGGATCTCTGTGGAAGTAAACACACTCCTCACCACACCTCAGCGGAAGAAAGGGGGGAGGGAGGGAGGGAGGGAGGGGTGATTGAGCCGGTGGTGGGAATTAGCAGCCGTTTTAATGTGAAGAAGGGATGATGGTTGAGGATTTGAAAAAAAAAAGAAAAAAAAGAGGGGAAGAAGAAAAAAAAGAAAAAAAGAAGAAATGCATGGATGAAAATTAGGGGTCAGAGCGGTGATGGACAGCTGAGGCAACTGCAGTTTGATGCCGGGGCTGGAGACGGATGAGCGGGAGATGGTGAGAGCATGAGATGATGGAAGGAGGGAAAGAAGGAGGGGGGGGGGGAAGCCGATTATTGATGGGCACCACTCTCAGCGGTTAGGAGGAGCACACGCGGTTTTGGGTTCCACTACCGAGCTGATGTTTCTCTGGGTCTGTTTGACCCGCTGCACCTCGGGCAGGTCCGGTATAGCTGTGCCTCGACCCATTGAGTCCTTGTACTTAATCTACCGAGCCCGATTTGTGCAGGGACAGTGGAGGAAACAACAGGTGAGTCAATACACAACAAACAACAAACAGAGACACCACACGGCAATGGGAAGTAAAGAATAAATAAATAAATAAATCACAGCAGATGTAAACACACACTTGTTTACCCAAAGAACTGAGGAAGCCGGTTAGGACAGAGTAGTTCTTGTGGGGTGGAATGTTATGATGTTTGTCAGAGATGACGAATGGACGGAGATGAATGAATAAACAGCAGAGGAGGCGGAGTATGAATATATATGTATATATGGGGGGGAGGCGGGTGGGGGTGTCACGCTATGGAGAATACCGTGCTAATGTTTTGCTGATTGCGTTTAACCCTCTCCATCTCTGGGGTCTCTGAGACGGACGTGCCGAGTCCCACTCCTTCTTTGTACTGAAGCTTTCAACGACAATGAACAGGAAAACGTCAGAGTCGGCGGAGACACACTCAAACGAGGATTAGTCTTCTACGAGGGAGGAAGGATCAAAGTAAAGGGGAGCTACAGAGAGTTTGTGTCATGAGCTAAGGTTAACTACGTTAGGATGGAGGAGGGGACAACCACCACAATCACCAAACAGGTAAAGTTTCGAGAACTTCTCGACGGTATTTGGAGGGATGATGATTATTTGGGGGGGGAGGGGTCAACAAGGATCACTCCAAAGTCCGGTTCTACCGAGCTGATATTCTTCTGGGTTTCTCGGACCCGCTTCACCTCGGGCAGGTCTGATATGGCTGTGCCTTGACCAGGAGAATTCTTGTACTGAATCTGCCCATTGTGACAAGTTGAACAGGGACAGAGTGAGACAGGGGACAAACAGGAACACAGACATGTCCATTCACTCTAAACAACAACAACAACAACAACAACAACAACAACAAGACTTCACAAACAACTGGGAAATAGGGCAAAAGTTATTTCTCACACCAGTTTTATACATTGTGGTGGTAGTTGGGGACACAGGGAAAAGTCAGGAAATTGAAATGAAATTATAGGATATAAATGATGCTTTATTAAAGGGGCTATACGTAGAAGTAATGTATTACTTTTTTTTTTGACGTGTAGATTTGAGAAACAGTGATGATGATAATTTCCGAGCGTCTGATTGTCAAGTTAGCAAGTTAGGTGTTTTTGTCATGTGCCAGTTTCATGTGGAAAATAAACAAGGTGTCGTAGTGTAGAAATCCTATTTGTTTGTATGGAGGCTATACCTTTTCACACAATACCACCATCTGCTGGTGATGATTGGAAATTACACATAGCCCCTCTCGAGTTTAGATGAAACGATTTATCAAGAGGAAGAAAATTCCTGGAAAAAACTGGAAAGATTAATTATCAACCCAGACTGGAGCGATTTATGAATGAATGGATGATAAAAAAAAGGTATTAAAAGGTCAGAAAGTAATATTTTGGTGAAGTTTTAAGGTAAGGGGTCAGAGGTCAGAGGGGGGGGGGGCGTTTTTAGGGGGTGGGGTGATGAAGCCAGAGTGACTGCAGGTCTGTCTCTAACCGAGCTGATATTCTTCTGGGTTTCTCGGACCCGCTTCACCTCGGGCAGGTCTGATATGGCTGTGCCTTGACCAGGAGAATTCTTGTACTGAATCTGCCCATTGTGACAAGTTGAACAGGGACAGAGTGAGACAGGGACAAACAGGAACACAGACATGTCCATTCACTCTAAACAACAACAACAACAACAACAACAGCAACAACAACAAGACTTCACAAACAACTGGGAAATAGGGCAAAAGTTATTTCTCACACCAGTTTTATAAATTATGGTGGTAGTTGGGGAAACTGGGAAAAGTCAAGATATTGAAATGAAATTATAGGATATAAATGATGCTTTATTAAAGGGGCTATATGTAGTTTATTTTTAACATTAAATGATTCAGAAATGGGCTAAAACACCATTGTAGTGTTTAGTAAGAACAGTCTTTACATTCTACCACAGAAGTAAATGTATTGTATGTATAGAAGGCTTAAAAGCTGCTGCCGTTATACCACTCTTTCACCACTAGAGTGAGTTGTGCAGGTTGCCTCAGTTGGTTTAGAAAATAAAAATGTTTAGCCATTGTTTATCATTGTAGTGTTAATTAATAATAAATGTTTCCATAGAAGTAAATGTATTACTGTGATGTTCGGGCCATCCTGTCATACCACTCTTTCACCACTAGAGTGAGTTGTGTGACACAGTAGCTGTCAGTCTGTTCTGGCTGTGGTTCACTTGCTGTTTGTATGGAGGCTATACCTTCTCGCACAATACCACCATCTGCTGGTGATGATTGGAAATTACACATAGCCCCTCTCGAGTTTAGATGAAACGATTTATCAAGAGGAAGAAAATTCCAGGGAAAAAAAATGGAAATATTAATTATCAACCCAGACTGGAGCGATTTATGAATGAATGGATGATAATAAAAAAAAGGATAGTAAAAGGTCATAAAGTAATTTTGGTGAAGTTTTAAGATAAGGGGTCAGAGGTCAGAGGGGGGGGGGCGTTTTGAGGGAATGGGTTGATGAAGCCAGAGTGACTGCAGGTCTGTCTCTAACCGAGCTGATATTCTTCTGGGTTTCTCGGACCCGCTTCACCTCGGGCAGGTCTGGCAGAGCCGTACCTTGACCGACAGACTCCTTGTACTGGATCTGGCCATTGTAACAAGTTGAACAGGGACAGAGTGAGACAGGGGACAAACAGGAACACAGACATGTCCATTCACTCTTCACAACAACTTCACACAACTGATGAATAGGTCAAACTACTCCTATGAACTTTTCACATTTTAAGTAGTTTAAGTAATTTTAAGTAATATCACGCAGACACCTCAAACTCCAAACATTAAGTTCAAACGTTTAGGTTTGATGAAACCAGGGATGGGAAAAGATGGAGTTTCAGATAAGTAGGAGGGGTCAAAGGTCGTTTTGGGGGAGAATGACTTTTAAAGGGAATGACTATGAGTGGATAAGATAAGGGTCACTCTGACCGAGCTGATATTCTTCTGGGTTTCTCGGACCCGCTTCATCTCAGGCAGATCAGGTATGGCTGTACCTTGACCCACGGACTCCTTGTACTGAATCTGCCCGTAGTAAAAGTCACACAGGGACAGAGTCAGACACAGACACTCTTACTCTTACATTCAGTCTCAACCACAGCACGTAAACCTCTTTTATATTTAAAGATACAGTGTGTAGGTCGAAGGTGCCATTGTTCAAATGCTGTGATTTTTTTTTATAAATGTATGATCACACGAATGTACGCATTGTTTTTATCATCTTACAATCAACCCTTTTTATTTACATCTGGAGGCGGCCATGTTGGACCACCATGTTTTGGTGATCACTGAAGAATCCAATAAAGTTCTCCAACACGACGGGAAGGGAAGTGCGAGATAATGTATTACTTCATCGCTAGTTACCGATATATCCTACACACTGTGCCTTTACAGGAATTCTCAGGCAAGATCCAAAGTCTTAAAAATAGTCCCAGATTAAAAATAAACAAAGTTCGACACTTAATGTCCGTCCACATACTTTCGTCAATCTGAATTCATACGAAAGCAAAGTAAACGGTATCTACAGCAGGAGTGTCAAACTCATGTTAGCTCAAACTTCCCAATTTACCCTTAAATGGGCAGAACCAGTCAAATCGGAGCATAACACCACTACATCAAACTTTCACATCACACACACACACACACACACACACACACACACACACACACACACACACACACACACATTTACACACTTCCGATAAACCAACATCTCAACATCTACTCTTTTTACACTTTGGAAAACCCCCCTGGGCCGGCGGGCTGATTCTGGCCCGCGGGTCATACACTTGACACCCCTGATCTACGGCTACACCACAAAACAACGGGGTCAAATCTGATGATTAGTATAAAAAGGGTTGGGTATGGTCATTATAGCCGTCCCCTAAGAACAGCAGATAAGGATGGAATAGGGAGTAGGGAGGGGCTTGAGGAGGAGGAGGGCGGGGCTTGGGGGGAGGAGGGCGGGGCTTGGGGGGGGGAGGAGGGCCGGGTCACTCTGCGGAGTACCGTGCTAATGTTGCGCTGGTTGCGTTTAACTCTCTCCATCTCGGGCGTCTCGGGTAAAGCCGTTCCTCCGCCCAGATCCTCTTTGTACTGAATCTTGTGGGTGGAGTGAAAGCAGCCAATCGATTGGTTAATCTAGCTCTTGCGTAACCACGACTACAGGAGCTGGATTACATTTTCAAATTGAGCAACAACGCTCTCAACACACAAACACCTGAGACAACACGTAAATAAACACGTACAAAGGCGACATGGCGCAGTGGAGACGGAGTGTAACACCACACAAGCGCTGCTCTGAACGCTATTCAACAAACCGTCAAAGGTTAGTGGCGAGAATTAAATTGCATCTTATTTAAATTAAAACCAATTTGGTCCAAAGAGAGAAAGAAAGAAAGAAAGACAGAGGGGCTGCATATCAGGGAAGATTAAAATAAATCCAGTGTTATTTGAAAATGTTAAGTTTAAGAAACAGATTATATGAGGTAGATACCGAGCTGAAATTCTTTGTATTCTCTTTAACCCGCAGCATTTCGGGTGTGTCCTTTATTGTGGACACTTTGCCCTTATTGTTTTTAGCGTCAATCTGGTATCGAAGCTACAGGGGAGAAAAACAAAGAGGGCAGTTTAAAGGTTTCACAGTGAGGCAGTTGAAGAGGAACAAACACAAGAGAAACAAAGACAATTACTGATGAATATTTAGAAAAAAAAAAAAAAGAAGAGTTTACCTGAGTTGAAAACTATTTTTAAACCCTTGAGGACAACAAACACTTCACTACAGGAAGTACAACACACAGAGGACAATCAAGCAGCAGCTCACTGGTTTTAAGGATTGAAGAAAATATTTAAAAGAGGACATGAGGACACACACACACACACACACACCCGCACACACACACACACACACACACACACACACACACACACATCCACCAGACCACCATCTGACATCAAACACCTACATCCCACTTTGAGTGACTTACAGTGCTGAAGTTCTTCTGGTTCTCACGGACTCTCTGCATCTCTGGAGTGTCCAGCACCGGCACGTAATGAGACATGGTCCTCTCTGCCTCCTCTCTGTACTTTTTCTGATGGAGGAAAAGACCATTGGCAAGATTAGACACAGGGTTACGGAGACGTCAGTCTCCAGATTACAGACTACAGATGATCACAGGGCTCCATGTCCTCAGGTCTACCTGGCTGACGATGTTCTTCATCTGCTGAGCGTGGATGATGTCCGGCGTGTCGATGACGGAGGTGTAGCTCGCCCTGTCCATCTCAGCCGTGTGCTTGTATTTAGCCTATGGAGCCAACACATCAATGTCAATCATTACACGCACTCGAAATTAAAGGTGCAGTGTGTCAGATTGATGTCGTTGATGTCGTCACTTCTGTGGGCTGAGAAAAACATGACGAAACAATGACAGAGTGACACTTTCATGTTCACCGAAATGTGTTTTTGTTCCCGTTACCCTGAAATGAGCCCTTTAATGTATGCTCACATGAGGAGCGGGTCCTTTCCACGGGGGCCGCCATGTTTTTGCAGTGGATAAAGTGGACGTACTAAACATCTTTTGAGTTTGAATGACAACGGGAGTCGACCACAGGTTCTGCTGCATGTTCGTGAGGGTGAGGTGATGGATACAACATGCAACTTCACCTCGAGAGGTCACCACGTCTTACACACTGCACCTTTAACGTCAACACTCTGGAGAGGAAAGGACAAAGTAGGCTTCAGACCTGGCTGAGGATGTCGGTAGCGTTCCTGGCCCTCATGAAGTCCGGTGTGTCCGTAGCCAAAGCCAACATTCCCTTGCCTTTGATCTCCTGCTCCAGCGACTTCTTGTACTCTCTCTGTTGGCGTTAGCGGTGACACACAGTTACTCAATGACATCAGACCAACACCGTGAAAAAGACTTTGAGGGAATTCACAACGGGAAAGAAGGAGGAGGGCTGCAAAACCACACGGCCTGGGGAAACAGATCAAGTTAGAGGAAATTAGGTTTATCTTTAAAAAGGGGGACAGGAGGCGAGTGAAGCTCCACTCAAAGACTGGAAAGTAAAAGAGCAGTGGTTAAGAGGAGTGGTGTTAAAGCACAGTTTGTTATTGTGGAGGAACCTCATGTTATTTGTATTATTTCCTGTTGTTGATTTCTACGAATATCTCAACAGTGACGCCTACTTATCTTATCTCACCAGCACAACATGGACCTCAAAAGCACCCAGAGCATATTGTAATGAGGTATTAGACTAAATCAAGATAAGATGGAAGAGTCATTTTGTTATTATATCACAATGTTTTCTTTCATTTATAAATGAATTAATTGTTTTAAATTACAGAATGAGACCTCGGGAGCAGGTCCTCTCCACTAGAGGCCGCCATGTTGGACCTAATTGTTATGTAATTTTTTTTTTTTTTACCAGTAGAAGAGACAACAATGACCGATATCTTACACGCTGCACCTTTAAAAGACAAACAGAGGAAGATTATGAATAAAATGATCTTATATAAGATAGCAAGATAAGAGAAGTGAAAAAATATAGTGAGAAAAAAAATGCTCTGAGTAAATTTGAGATTGTTTACAAATTATTTACCAGGGTGTAAACAAATGGTTAAAAGAGAAAATGGAGGAGGGGGGAGTGGGGAGGCGGGGGGGGGGGGGGGGGGCGCCGCGGTTTTTTTTGGGAAGAAGGGGGGGGGGGGGGGGGGGGGGGGGGGGGGGAGGGGGGGTACGAGGAGCGGGGGGGGGGGGGTGGGGGGGGGGTTGTCACACAGACGAGAGGCATGACGCCATCCGTCATCACCTCTCGGTCAGTCAGCCGTACCTCACACAGGATGTGGGTGGCATTCTTTGCCCTCAAAAGCTCCGGAGTTTCCTCCAGTACAGTTAGACCTTTACCCTTCACACCCTCTTCTAGATCCCTCCTGTATTCTTTCTACAGGACGGGAGAAGAGCAGAGAGACTGCAGAGAGCGGTGCAACAAGCAGGCCAGCTGCGCAAAGCCACCATTTCTCTGCCCGCACGGACGCTTTAATGGTTAAAGGTGCAGTGTGTGGGGTATCTGTCATACTTTTTCACTGCTGAAAATATTATAAAACAATGACACGCTGACATTTCCATGAATTTGTAATCACTTAAATGTATTTTTTTCCCCCATTACCTTTAAATGAGTCCATTAATGTGTAGTTACATGAGGAGTGGGTCCTCTCTACGGGGGCCGCCATGTTTTTACAGTAGGCCAGAGTGGACATACTAAACATGTTTTCTGAATTCGACTACAAGGATGAGGTGATGGATACAACATGTGACTTCACCTCAAATCGTACACACTGCACCTTTAAAGTCTCAGATTTTGTCGGTGTAATGTGATTATTTTTGGCAGAGGGAGCAGAGAAATTGGTTGCTTTGGCAAAAAACTGTGATAAAAGACAAGATGAGAGACATTTGATCACATACAGGTGGAGACAACAACACAACAAAACAATTCCACAATTCATGTTTTGCCTTTAAAGGTCTAGTATGCAGGATTTCAAGCTATGTTCAAAAACACAACAAAACAGACAGAGAGTAGCTGCAGATGATCATATCACCACATAATACTGAAACACAGTTTCATGTGTGGGCCACATTCCATTATATTTTTAGGAATTCCTGCAGGTCTATGAAATAAGGGGCCAGGGGCCACAGTTGGCCCCCAGGCCTCAGATTGGACAACCCTGTTTTAGTGGTGTATATTAAAAGAAAAGAAAGAAGAACTGAAGTTGAATGAGTTCAGGGAAATTCCTGCATACTACACCTTTAAATATCAGTGTTTCATTATCCATATCCGTACATGCATTCAGCACATGCAAACGTTTTAGCACTAAATTCATCTACCACATGGGTGATGGGGTGTAAAATGAGGAATTGGGTATAAACACAAATAAAAAGAGGAACAAACTTCTCTGCAACAAACCACAACAACAAAACGGGGGGAGATGGTTGTTGCCGTAAAGGATCAGGGCTTCATGCCTATGTGTTAAAGATCAGACCTAAGGGTGGGCCTATAGGACAAGAGGTTAAAAAAGTGTGTCAAAAAATAAAAGAAAATAAAAAAAGATCAGAAGAATGGATATGATGTAGTACGATTATAAAGGACAGGTGTGGTAATGGAGGGGGAGGGGCATCAGGTACAAGTCATCCTTTGGTTACCTCACTGGCTATTTTGGTGGCATGTCTGACATGTATCATGGCCGGGGTGACCTCCAGGCCTGTGAGGTTTTTGCCCCTCATGTGCTCCTCATAGTCCCTCTTATAGTCTTTCTATCAGCCACAGACACGAGACAGGGGACAGACAGACAGGTGAGCACATGCAGGCGCATCTGCTTCACACAGCAGGTACCGTGGACTCATGTCACAACCGAGAATTTGTGTGACTATGTAGGAATATTTATATTTGGATTCAGGATTTTTTTTTTTTTTTTTACATGGGAATGTCTAATTCAATCCAATTAATTTGATTTTATTTTATTTAATTTTTCAAAATCAAGCATGGTCTTTCCATTGTCTTTCCAATAGATGAGAGAGAGTATTTTAAACGTTAGCACTATCATAATAAACATATCAGATTTACATGATATTATATCTTAAATACTATATATCAAATGTATACACAGGAACAGGGAATGAGGGTAATTATAACACAATGTCAAAATTCTGAATGATCATATTATCATGGTCATCATGAGGCATTTTTAGTTCAAAGCATCTTATAAGACATAATAAATACACATTTGGAAATCAAAACAAAAACCAACCCTCTCAGGATTCGAAGCACAGCTTCTTAATGCAGCACAATGACACGTTTATAGAGCAACGGCGCCCCCATGCAGCCAGGCAGGGTACTTTAATGTGGCATCTACCGCTCTAGCTCCTCCATGTCACCATTAAACTACTTTGTAATCTGCCTTTTCAACTGTGGCATTAACCAAATAAATAACAAAAGGATAATCTGGGAGAGAAACACGTTTTGAAATGAAAGCGTTTTCCACTGCTGACGCCACTG
>JAFBJT010089519.1:40895-48395 GCA_016785325.1 Chascanopsetta lugubris
ATACTCCAGACAACAATACTGTGTGTGTATGTATATATATATATATATATATATATATATAGGTGGTGTGTGTGTGTGTGTGTGTGTGTGTGTGTGTGTGTGTGTGTGTGTGTGCGCGCACGCGTGTACTCAATTGGAGCAATTAGCCTTTTACCCTTCATTCGAATGAGCCAACATCCACGTGATATTCACCTATCACCCAAGCATCATACGAGGAGCTCGTCTTCATGTTCGGGCCGACGACGAGATGCTAACGAGATGCTAACAAAATGCTAGCCACAGTGCAGTGTTTTCACATTGAGAAGTTATGAGGCGCTCCGGGTCTTAAACTCGTGCTTTGAAAACTGGTCCCAGTCCTTCTCGCTCGTTTCCATAGGAACACACATGGGCCAGCAGCTGTCTAACTGGCTGACACCGTCAGCTGGGACATACTTTGGTGCGCTCCGTGTTCAAAGGACCGCCAACTAGCATGTCCAGTGTGTTTTTATCGCTGCCAAGTATCCATGACCACCGCACTTACATGTGACCCATGGGAAAGAAATGGCTAATGAAGCGTTCACACCACAGAAGACGGCCTTAGATTGAGATTAGGTGTATTAGGAAATATGTTGGGAAAATCCATTCGGAAAATCTCTGTTGTGCCTTTGTACTTTCATTTCCACCAGGTTTTTTTTATCAGAGTCGCGTTTTGGGAGGAAAGTTTCCAGCATCTGACGACAAGACGTCTCTTTCCAACATGGAAATGTTTTGACCATGTTTGTCTTCCCGGAAACCTCGGATGTTTGTGGACAATAAGTGTCCTTAACTGCTTTTATTCATTCTGTCATTGGCTGCCGAGTTGGTTTGCTGCGTCCACACGCGGCTCAGCCGCTCTGTCACAATGAGGAAGGACGGTGGGCACGAGATACTGAGGGGAGCGCTACTTTATGTGGACATGACGGATTCAAGTCTGTCCTTAAGTGATGAAAAGAGCAGTTTTATCGGTTTCAATGAGTCAATGTCCTCAGTGTGTTTCCCGTCTGTGTGGAGGGCAGAAGCACATGTTTGCAGCAGCTGTGCCTCCAGATGTGAGCGTCAACCCGGCGAGTCCCGCTGAGGTTCTCTGTCCGCCTTCATTGACTCTTTATTTACTCACCGAGACGACTTAGAACGCCAGCATTGACCCGTAATCCTCATCTCCGCGGCAGACGATTGTTTAGGCGCCGCGTGAACGTGAAGTCTTGGCGTTGGCTTGGATCGTCGATGGTCGTCTGTCAGACATGATGTGCAAAACATCCGTCGTGGGATCATGTGATCGTGCCAGTGCTGGTTCTGCCACTTGGGTGCCGTTGAGGTTTGTGGTCCATGTTAAGTGTGTTTGGGGAGGGTCCGTGCTCAGTCTGGGTCATGGACCAACTCAGTGAAAGACATCTTCCCTCATAGGGCCACGTATTGAAGCTTAAGGTCAATACATACTTCGCAAGAACAGAGAACGTTGCTCTTGCTCCTTGGGCTGCGAGAACGAGAACAAAGTTCTTGCTGACCGGGACATTTCATGCTTCGCGAGACCTCGGAGCGCAGAACAAATTCCTGACCAGTCACACAACAGCTGTCGGACACAAGAACAAGAACAAAATTCTGCCCGGATGACGTGTCAAGAACAAGCTGCAAGAACTCCCAAACCAGGGCTGCAAGAACAAAATGAGATCATTTAGTCGACCCAGGTGTCGCACAAGAGGCCATGCCCCTTAATTCTGCACAATTTCAAACTTCAATAGAATAAAAATAAGTGACTTAGAAAAGGGTGTAGTCCCCGTACAGTTGTTTGCACCAGGCTTCAAACATGTTTAAGTCACCATTTTAACATTAGAGTCTATGTGGAGATCGACTCGCCTCAAGTGGCCACCCTGTGAACTGCACGTTTTTTTCCCCCACTTTTGCATTAAAGGCTCATCCGTAAGACCTGAGGCTTGCTGCTCGCTGTTGACACAACCCTAACCCTTTCATCACTCGGGTCTCTGAGTGTAGACCAGCTGTTCCCTGGATGGTTTTCATCGAGAAACTCAATCACGACTCGCAAACGCTGAGGCGGTCGACTTTCCGAGGAAACCGTCTCGGTCGCGCCGCGGTCAAAAGCTTGTGCGATCGCGTATTTCGTCATTTTGATACGAACATGAAACTCAAGTTCCTGATCTGTATCGGTGGGATTTCATGCGTCGCCCTGCCGCCACATGACCGCAGATAAGGGGCCTCAGACCGAGTTCAGCCGTCTGCCGGTGCCTCCTCCGCTCTTTCAACCTGAAGGGGCCACCAGACATCTGGTAATTAGCCGGCTCCTCCACAACAGGACTCTGTCCCCCCCCCCCCCCCCCCCCCCCCCCCCCCCCCCCCCCCCCCCCCCCGCCCGCGGCCCCCGCCCCCCCCCCCCCCCCCCCCCCCGACACTTGAGGCGGTCATTGACCTATTACGCAGGTCAGAGCTTGTTGTAAAATGCATCCCATTGCTACTTCCACCCCTCGGCCCCTCACCTCCCCTTCATGTGCCACACCCTTCCTCTGGCCCTCGTCTGCGTCCTTTACCGTCCCCCCATCCTCCCCCCTCGTCCCCCCCGCCACGACCTCCTCCTCCAGGCTGCTGGAGAGAGAGAGGGAAAGGGGAAGGCTCTGTCCATCTGACAGCGGCATCGGTCAGCGGTGAAATAAAGCGCAGCCCTGTGGCCTCACGGAGCTGCATGTGCTGCATGTGCACAAGTGTGTGTGTGTGTGTGTGTGTGTGTGTGTGTGTGTGTTCCCTCAGGTCATCTTCCCCCTCGGTCCTCCTCTCCATTGTTGTCCTTCTTTTGGTAACGACCCTCCTGACACCACCACAATAGACTCTTATGTGCAGTCCAGAGATTGTCTTTAAATTATAAAGGGAGTCACGTGCTCGGTTAGCGGGGGGGCGGGGGCGCAGGTGGGGGGGGGGGCAGCGCTGGGTAGCGCTGGTCATTTCCCCTGATTAGTTTCCACAGGCGCCCACACAGAGGGCATTAAAGTCAGAGGGATGTGTCTCCAGAGAGGCTGATACGTATCTCTGATATTGTGCTGCTGGTTTTTCGGAGGCAGCACAAATTGCCCATGAAAGGATGCTGTGTGCTGGCATCCAGGCCCGGTGCACGTGAGGGCACTTTAGAACGTCCGGGCCCGAGCAACACGACGCAGACTCCGAGTCGGAGCCAAAGCGGTTCTGAGGCTCGTTTTTGAAAAAAAAAAAACACCACGCGAGGCAGAGGTGCTGAGCCGGAGACGGGACGATGGAGGAGATAAGAGCGACTCAAGTGCAGGTCGACGGATCGGCTCGGAGCCGGAGGAGGCGGAAAGTGGGTCGTGTCGGTGCAAACAGACTCAATTATCATGATGAGGGTGATTGGTTGGTTTTTATGCAGTTGTTCAAAATACAGTCACGAGACGCTCAACCTTTTGACCTGAGTCGAGGCACATTTTTCACACTGAGAGAATTCTGCGGCTCACCGGGGGGGGGGGGGGGGGGCGCGCCGGGGGGGGGGGGGGGGGGGGGGGGGGGGGCGCACGATCTCTCGCTCTTTGTGTGTGTATGTGTGTGTGTGTGTTTCTCTCCGTCTCTCTCTCTCTCTCTCTCTCTCTCTCCCGTGTTGACGAGTGACGAACGCTTACCGGCGATCTGCCAACACTGCCCGTGCCATCGAGCGGTCGATCGGCGTATTGGGCTCCACGACCTGCAGCCTGATGCAGTAAATACAATGACTACATAGTCTCTGACGCGCCGAGGGGGCGGGGGAGATGATGGCCATGTGTCTCTTTTCATGACAACGATCAGCTGTTTGACAGGGAGCGCAGGAGAACAGACAGAGATGACGTGTAAATATACATTTAATAAAAGAAGAAGTTAGAGATCTCCTCTATAGGAGAGGTAACCTTCAGTGACGTTTTGATACGGCACACTGGTTGAAAGACACTGCTTTAGGTTACAAGTTAAAAAGTGGGAGGGGCTAATGGGAAATAGTTCAAAACAAACAATAACAAACTATTTCCAAGCAATAAAAGGTAAAAAAAACAACAAAAAAAACCTCACCACTCCCCAGGTCTTAGATCAATCCTACTCCACCAAACTGGTTCCAGTGCTAGTCCAGAGCCTGACTTAGCACTGGTTCCAATAGGTCTGAGGGTAGGGGGCGGGGCTAATGTGACCAGCAACACCTACGTAAACACATGATCCGCCATGTTTAAAAGAATAGTTTAGCAAATTGATTCAGCATGATAAAATGAGAATAATGAAACACAATGAAATTAAACAGCAGTGGCGCAGTGGAGTTCACACCAGGCTTGAAACCCCGCCCACTTTCTGGTCAACTCCCAACTTCATTGGTCCATGCATGTGTTGGTAAAGTGAAACAACATGAACCTCCTGCTACACCAGACCATGGCCAACTTTCTCAGCTTTTCAAGTGTAATAACCTTTCGCACCGGAGCAACATCTTAAAGGTTCAGTGTGTAGGATTGAGAGGGATTTGGTGCTGAAGTTTAGTTGCATCCAACTAAATATCCCTCAGAGATCCTCTGCAGAGGTAATGAAAAACAGGGAGGGCCCTTTTTCTAAAGCCAGAGCCTCTGCAGAGTGGAGGAGCTGCATTCTAGGATTGTGGCTGTTATATATAAACTGATGAAAACATAAACATAAATATCATGCTCCATATCAATGAATGGATCTCCGATACCCAACTCACTGTGCTCTTTATATTCTTTGATTACTTTATTGATGCATTTTGAATGTTATCATAGGCGGCGCCTGGGGCGCCACCTGCTGGAAGGTACGCTGCTGCTACAAACAAACAAAGAATTAAAACATTAAAGTAAGTCAAATAAACAACAGTTATCATTTGCATCCGCAATTGGTGCCCTTTCCTGTATTTAAAAAAAAAAGATAAATACAGAAAAAACAACAACAACTATAGCGTGTGTACACAGGGAATGGGGTGGGGGGGGGGGGCACCAAAACATAATCTCGCCCAGGACCCCCAAACGACTAGAGTCGGCTCTGCTCAGATATTTGACTGTGTGTGGTTTGGATACAATCTCACGCCAAATCGAAATCATTAAAAAAAGTAAAATTAAGGCAGCACCCCGGGCATCTTCGGCACCTGCACTCTGATTGGCTGTTGCCATGGCTCAACAAGCCTCTTGAGTTTGCTGAGCTCGCTGACGGTGCCAGCCAACACCAATCAGTCTTTGCTTCGCCTCCAATCGGCCGCTTCTGTCTCCAACATCCTTTTGGCGAGTAGAGAGCCGTGTGAGCTGAGGTGAGCCAATGACCTGCTGGAGGAAGATCCTGGGGTTTTGACTCTGCTGCTAGATGAATCACAGGTGTTCGGGGGGGAGTTAGGGGGGTTAGGGGGGTTGGGGGGGTTAGGGGGGGGGCAGGACACAATATCAGCTTTCACACGATGTGTGGTAGATAACGTTGAACAGATGTCAAGCGTCGACGTGACCCGACGGGGGGGGGGGGGGGGGGGGGGGGGGGGGGGGGGCAGGACACAATATCAGCTTTCACACGATGTGTGGTAGATAACGTTGAACAGATGTCAAGCGTCGACGTGACCCGACTGACGACGAGTGTGAGCCCTTCCTCTCCCCTGCACATGAGCAGGTCTCATGTCTGGGATCAGGGCGTGGTTCCGGGTCTCTGGGTGTGAAGGTGCGGCGCTGCCCACGCTCCCCTGAGCAAATGATTTCTCGCCCTGCTGCCTTCGCAGAGGAAACATTCATCTCTGCCGTCCTTGTTGCTATCCTTTCTCCTGCCTTGTAAGTCACAGTGTTTATTTGACGTGTGGCCTCGTGCGCGCACACACACACGCGCGCGCACGCACACACACATACACACACACACACACACACACACACAGCAGCAGCAGCAGTACCTAGTATGTCTGAATCAATTTAAGATCCACTTTCACCTTGGATGGGGTCGGGACCTCCGCCAAAGCTGCGCTTGGCTTTTCAAAACACAATAATGGCGTCTTATCTGGAGGGAGAGAGCAGAGCAACACTAACTCTCAGCTGCTCCAACACTTTACTGTGAAGAAGAAGAGATGTATATGTATATATATATATATATATATATATTTATATTTATACAAACTCATCAGGCCATCGCCTTCATTTGCAGAACTAAATGAGCACATTTGCATGTTTTCCCCCCACACAAACAACACATTTCTCTCTCTCTCTCTCTCTCTCTCTCTCTCTCTCTCTCTCTCTCGCTCTCTCTCTGGATATTTATGGTGTTGTGAATGTGGCACAATTTCCTCATCATTTGTTTATAACTCTAATATACAGCTCAGCCACAGCCGAACTGCAGCACATGTGGTGGTGTGATGATAAAACCACCAGCAATGTCCTGCGCTAAAGGTGCATGAGGCCATTCTGTTGTCACCTTTGAACGTCAGCGAGTGAACGGGCCGCTCCAAAAGCTGGAGAGTGAGAGATTCATCCTGTGTCTTTGTCTGAATAACTGGCTTTTACACAGGATGGAAACAAGACAAACAAACAAACAAACTCTGCAGCCAATTGTAGCATCAGCTCAGCAGCTGCAGCAAACTCTGGCTCCAGTGGAGAGACAGCTGGACTGCACTTCACTCCTCTGCCACAGGTGTCACTGTAAACAACCATCCCTTATGATGCTTTACATTGTGGCCCTGGTGGCTTTGCCCTGTGTGTGACGTTCCCCTATGACGTTTTACATTATTACTCCTCTCTCAGTCATTTAAATAATCAAAAACATGTGTATTCTGTAAGTCTGACAAATATATATATATATATATATATATATATATATATATATATTTTCATCACTTTTCAGATCTTCCACTTTTATTGTGTATGTTCACTTTATTGAATAACACACTTGGAGCGAGAGTAATAGCGTTCTTTTGCCCAGGGCATCGCGATAATCACGTGATTTTCCTTTTCCTCCTTCCTCATTCTTACCTCAGCAGACCTCTAGTCTGTAAACAATAAGTTATATGAACAAATAATGAGACATTACGTTGTTAAAGGCACAGCGCTGTGAGATAAGAGCACGCAACATGTTCTCACTGAGCTCGGCTCTTTGAAGTCCGTCGATAGATACATCGAGTTGCACAGAAAGCTGAGACTGATGGGAATTCCACGCATGTATGATTTATTTACTTTGAGTAATTTCTCAGACACACACACACACACACACACACACAGTTCCATCTGTAACCTGCTATTTACAGCCATGTGATCAGTTATATAATACAACCTTAAGGATGATGTGTGTGTGTGTGGTGTGCGTAGATGCTCTCCAGCGCTATCTGCAAATATCTCCTCTGACTGACGCCCGTCACTTTAAACGTGTGTGCGCTTCCCTTGTTTCCTCGCTTTAGCGCGAGAAAAGTAGGAAAAGCCGCAAGGCGCAGCGGGAACATTCGTCTGAGACCGATCTGCAGCGAGCGAGCATCTGCGTCGCACTGTGACCGATACA
>JAFBJT010089535.1:4309-51531 GCA_016785325.1 Chascanopsetta lugubris
GAGTGTGTGTGAGGGAGGTGGGGTGGGTGTGTGGGTGTGTGTGTGTGTGTGTGTGTGTGTGTGTGTGTGTGTGTGGATGAGTGGATTACCCAAGATGATGAGCTGGGGTTTGCTCTTGACCCCGACTCCGGCGCTGGTGCCTGCAGCCACCTCCACGCGGTACTGCACACCGGTCTGCAGACCCCCGACCACCACCGATCGGATGGTGGCGTCCACTGACTTATTGACGTGGAAGCGCGTTTCATTGGCCAAACACCAGATCTGACACCAAACAGAGAGAATTAATTTAGCATTAAAGGTTCAATGTGTCTCATTTCGGTGGAATTACTTCTATTCCCATTGACAGAATATACATTAAAGTTACTCATGTCTTTTTGAGTGTACGATCACCTGAAGGTACGGACGGATTTTTAAATTAATATTGGAAAAAGGCTCAAATTTTTACTTTAAAGGCACAGTGTGTACGATTTCGGTCATTTTTGCCACTTCAAAAAATATTATACAACAATTACATGCTGACAATTTCAAGAATGTATCATCACCTAAATGTATTTGTCCCAATTCCCCTTCACTGAGCCCATTAATGTTGTTGTTTTTTGTGTTAGTTTTTTTATATTAAGAGGGGGTCCTCTCTATGGGGGCTGCCATTTTTTTACAGTTGTCCAGAGTGGATGTACTTAACATCTTTTGGGTTTTAATAACGACTGAGGTTTACCATAGGTTCTCCTGCATACTCAGTAGGGTGAGGTGATGGATACAACATGCAACTTCAGATATCACTCAGTCTTACACACTGCACCTTTAATAGCTAAGTAGGGTCTTGGATAATCGGGCAGATCTGTCCACCTAAATTCAATGTCACATACTGTATGCTGCATCATGTGTTAGCTGCACGAGCGGCATGCTAAGAGCTATATGATGCCAAAGGGTCAGCTGTATTTTACACTTTTACACCTAGATAGACAAGATTGACGGCTAATTGAAATATTTGCATGTTTAATTCATGTTCAATGTATAATTGGACTCCTTCAGTCTCCTATATGATATGAGATACACAACAGTATTGGCTTGGTATAGGATATTAGCCGATATGGTAAATGGTCTGTATTCATATAGCTTTACAGTACAGTTTATATTCACCCAGTCACTCAAACTTTCACTGTGCGTCTATTTGCAGCACTTTGTATCTATAAATACATGCTACAATGTGGGGTTTACTGTCTTGCCCAAGGACACCTGAGCATACAGAATGAGGGGATGCGGGAATTGAATGCCCGACCCTCTGGTCAGAGGACAGCTCCTTTAACCTCCTCAGCCACAGACATACTGTATACTGCCCTGGCATTGGTATCTGTATTGTCGAAACAAAAGAGGGAATGAGGCATCCCTAGAACTGAAAGCACAGACTGTTGCCATGCCATGTTACATCACCATGTTTTTACAGTAATTGACACATTTAGCACCTAGAGTTTTAATGATAAAATTTAGGCAAACATAGGTTCTCGTACATGCTTTGGGTATGAAGCTGCAACAAGTAACTCCACCAATGGAAGTCCTGCACCTTCAATAACAGTTTGGAATTATACAATTGTTTACCTTGTATTCCTGGATGATGCCATTCTGCTCGTCAGAGGGCGGCGGGTCCCATGATACACTGATGGACGTGCTGTTGTGACTACCAACCGTTAGCACCGTCACTTGCTGTGGGGGTGCGCTGGGTGCTGATGGATGAAAGGGGTGGAAATGTTGAAGAGGGAAAGAGAAATGCATAAGAATTACATTACTTAAAGGGTGTGTTCCTGATTTTAATGTCAATGTAGAACGTGTCTCACCCGCTACCTCGATTCATATTCATGCAGTGAACCCAAAATACGCATACACAACACGCTGCTTTCTTTTCTAAGCCAGCGTGACAGATGGCCAGCAAAGCACTCTCAATTTCATATCTTAATGGTAAGATTTTATTTTCTTGCATAGCTGAGCTATCCTGGCACCATTGCAATGCTGAATTTAAAATACCTTTATATTACCAACATTCTGCATCACACACCAAGTATTCAAGTCCAAATCAATCTTTACTAAATTGCAAAATTGAAATATTTCAAATCAGAGCAGCAAATTAAGATACAAATTCCTCTAGTTAACACCACTTCCATAACTGATTTATCACCATTACAAGTAAATGCTTCCAAAGTAGTGGAATTCTGGCATGATATTGTAATCCCATGATGCAGGTTTTGACATGGTTTGTGAACAGAGACATGAAGCCATGCCTCACGGTGCCAAATTCATACCATTCTCTCTAAAGGGTCATTTTTAAAGCTGGGTCCGACAACCCACATGGACAGATTGGACTGATAAAGAAAACAAAAAAACGTTTTAAACTGTGGGGCGGCGGGAACCAGATCTCCATATCTATGCATACTGAGCAAATTATCCATGCCTCTAGCTGAATTGGGACACTGCAAAAAAAAAAAAGAGCAAAAAATGAGAAAAAGCTCTCTGGGCTTACACGTCCTAGTGATTCCCATTAAAACCGATCATTATGCTCGGGCTGAGTGAATGAAATAAGTGCTCAGAATCCAATTAAGTGAAAAATAATAATGCTATCTGCGTCGAATCCGTGTCAGCAGGGCGGCGCATGCCAGCAGAATGCAGAAAAGCCTGAGCAGGTGGGCCGTGGCGGTTGTTGTGTTCGCCACTTGGCCAAAGAGGAACACTGTTTGTTCAACTTCTAATTCTCCAGATGGGTAAGAGTTGTGAAAATGGTTGGTGACTAAAGTAGTAAACACTTTGACTGTGCCTCACACATGGGCATGTGCACGATGCAAACTCATTTTCACCCAGGGCCACATCAGCATTATGGTTGCTCTCAAAGGGCGAGTTTTAATTGTGGGACTAAATGGAATTAATACTTAAAGGTGCAGTGAGTAAGATGTTAGTCAATTTTTGTCACTTCTATCTATAGAAAAAATATAGAGAACAATTATATATAGACATTTTACAATGTATATTGAATGTATATGAATTACTTTTTACATAACCCTAAAATGAACCCTTTAATGTATGATTACACAGGAGTGGGTCCACCCAATGGGGGAAACCATGTTTTTACAATAGCCTAGAGTACTAAACACCTTTCGAGATTCAATGACAACTGAGGGTTACAATGGGTTCTCCTGCATCCTTGAATGGGAGGGGTTGGTGATGGATACAACATGCAACTTCACCAGTAGATGTCACTAAATCTTACACACTGCACCTTTAACATATCGTAAAATAACTGTCTTCATACTTTCATGTTCATGGGCAATGTATGCTTTAGATTTGTATTTTTAGACAATCATATGCCTTTAAACCTTCGCGGGCCACATACAATGATCTTGCGGGCCACATTTGGCCCGCGGGCCATTAGTGTGACACATGTGATGTGTATCTAATAAAGCAGGACAATAATAAAGACGGCCTGGTTCTGTCCTGAGACTAACATCAGGCATATCTCAGCTCATAAAGTTATAGATTTCTGCGTTGATGAAAGATGAAACAAATCGCCCCCAATGATTTTATTTGTGCTTCAAAGAGCCGCTCATACCAGACGCCGCGTGTCTGCAAAATATCTGACAGCCTGGGAAGTACAAAGGAATTTATTCAGCCGTGTGAGATGCAGTTTATTTTTATTACATTGAACAAATTGACTCACCCTAGTTTGAGGGTGGCTATATTCAGCCACTTAGACTGTATCTACTATCGCAAGCAATTACTGTTAAACCAAGTGTCACAGATGTGTGGTCTCAATACAGTGAGGATTATTTTGCTTGGAAAGCAAAATGTGAAGTTTAATGACAAGTTGGACTCATTTAAAACTCATTTAAAACGTCCAATACTTAGGCTGTAATCATAATAGATTATATCATAGATCTTAGACCTACCACATTCAAATGACAGCAAACTCATACACAAGATACAGTTCTGTTTGAAGATTTTAAGCTTTGCGACAGATGCACTGAGAATCCACGCAGGTGCAGTGTGTAAGATTTGATGACATCTAGCGTACAGTTGCAGGTTGTATCCATCACCTCACCCTTGTGAGCATGCTGGAGAACCTATGGTGGACTTCAGCTGTCATTAAACCTCAAAAAAGTTTTTGTACTTCCACTCTGGGCTACTGTAAAAACATGGCGGCCCCCGTGTAAATATACATTAATGGGCTCATTTAAGGGTAATGGAAAAGAATAATACATTTAGGTGAGGATAAATTCACTAAAATGTCAATATGTAATTGTTTTGTAATATTTTTCGAAGTGACAAAAATGCCCCAAATCTTACACACTGTACCTTTAAACAGTCTTAGGGCAAATTCACATCAGAACAGTGATAGTGCCCCGTGTAAATCTGCCCTTAGAGGCACTCAGACAGAGAAGTGAGAAAACCCAGTTTTAGTTTGAAAACTATTTCAGTGTGGATGACCACTAACAGAGCGATGTGGAAATGATCAAACCCATAACTGTGCCATTGCTCCTATCACATGACGCCCATCCATTGGACAACAGACTTCCATTTGCCTAAGCAAATAGTGTGGAACACAACATGGATAGTCAGGTAGATGGTATGTAGGTATGTACGTTCAATCCTAATTCATGCATTCCCGAGTTGACCTCCAAATTGCTTCGCGTTCTCATAGAACAAATACGTGGCTAATTGTATGACTAGGTGAATAATAGCTATGTACTGTACAGTGCTTTAAGTGCATGCAGTGAATGCAGTGTTATGAAGGAGCAATTTTGAGTTCCTACCTGCCCACTGCTGTCAGGCTGTACAACCAACACATCTGACTGGACTCATTCAATATTACATCATGCATTTGATCATTTGTGCAGTATAACTTATTAAAAAATAATCTGGTCACTTAATACAAACCACAATCATATTCAATAATATTCATATGTGAATACATCTGTTATCTACTTTTCCCTTCTAAAAGAAGGAATTAGTGTTCTGCACCCCTCTTCCCTCTGGATTGTGTTCAGCTCTATATCTGTTCAGTTCTGTTGTTTACCTTGCATGTTTTTTTATATACAATCTTGATGCATGTTGTCTTCATGCTAATGTATGTTGAGCCTTTATTGTTTTTTTCATTGTATTCTTTGCTGCTGTAACAATGCACATTTCCCCATGTGGGACTAGTAAAGGGTCTTCTCTTATCATATCTTATCTCTAATGTCCAGTCTGCATTACTGGCCATGTGATTTAAAAAAAAAAAAAGTAGAATAATTGCTGTGACTGGAAATGAAAATTTTTTAGTATTACAAATTACACAGCTGGATAGTCACCACAGACCATAGGCCTTGGCCAAATCCTCTCAGCAGTGCTGCTGCACGATCAGCAAGTACAAGGGGCAAGTAAGAGAGACCCACGTTTGACACTACAGCACAATTAAGTGACTATGATCAACTGTGTCCTTCATTTATATTGAAAAATGGTATATGGGACATACTGTATCTACGTTTCGACAAAACAAGAAAACTTTGGTCACTATGAACTCGATACAAAATGATTGGATTGCTCCATCCCTTCCACAGTAAGAACAAATCATAAAGCCTGGGATCCCTGTGGGTGACATTGATGCTGACGCCCTTGCAACAACAGCCTCTGGCCGCATGGCTCACAACAGAAAACTCTTCACATGGGTTGCAAGGATCATTAATCTTGATACATGTTTGCCTCTGTATACAGTGAGAAATATCAGCTGGTGTGACCTCTGAGACCCCTGAGATGCCCTCGGTGACACTGTGGCACATTCACAATCTTCTTTTGATGGATAACAACACTTTTCTTTCCCCACATTATTTTGCAGAGCAGCACATTTCTAGACTTGTATTTTTGGCAGACTCACACACTTCTTTTATTCCCCATCTCCAATGATGCCTTGTTTCAAGAAATAACCCCAGCGTCTGCAAGGACCTCCAGTGGCATTTTAATTGGACTCTAGTGAGGGAAGTTCCTCTTTGCTCACCGGCTCATCAAAGGTCCACCACCGTGATCCTCTCATCATCAGATGCTGTGGGTAAAATATTCTTTGAGGCTAATGTCTGTTTCATGACGAATTCTGAGCATAAGCCATGCTCCACACAGTCCGACTGACTGGCAACTGGCTCACTCATTACATGCTCATCTCCTCCACTTAAGTAAATGGATCACATGTGACAATCCATTGTAGTCTTTGGACATTAGGATCTTGGGTAGTACTTCCATTCAAAAAGCCAGTGAGTAGACCTTCTGTTGACACTGTCTATGCACTGAAACAAAATGCAAAAACGAATGAATTGATAGTTCACAAGAGCTCAAGAACTGGTTACGCAAAATGCCTGTGTTTGCAAATCTCTCTCACGTAAAGACTATACAGATGAAAGATCTAAATGAAAGATCTAGGTGTCAAACATTTGGCCCATGGGCTGTATGTTTGACACCCCAGATCTATGGGATGGGATGGTTTGGAAAACTATTAGAAATGTTGTACTTGGTTTATGTTGGTTATATTGCAGACTGTTTATCATTAGATTCAAGACTGCACTTTTTTTTTTAAACTAAAACAATGGGAAACATTTGAAGTTGTTGTTTAAAGTTCCTTATGCTGGGATTTTATTGGGTTGGTCCACTTGAGATCAAGTTTGGCCGTGTATGGCCCCCGTTGAGCCCGTAAAATGCGTTTGACACCCCTAATCTAGATGAAAAAAAAGAACATTGGTCAGGTCTGTTTGCTGAAAACAGATATCTGTTACATTATTAGTAAAATGCCAGATGATAGAGATCAAATTGTGACAGAGAAGAACAATTGACACAAACGGTGTTGATAAGGGTCATGTTTTCATCCAAATCTATTTGTTTGTTTAGGGAGTTTTTTTCAGGAGATGCAAAAACGTCATGAAATAGAATAAACATTGATGGAATGATGAGGCGCTGACAAATAAAATATCTATCATACTTTGCAGCTGATTCAGAAAAAAGGATGAGATCCAAGAAAATGTGATGACTTTCACTGATCTTGGTGAAAAATGACTTTTTTAGGTTGTCTGAAATTCATGACTTGTAATTTGGTGGAGATCCAAAGAAAAATCTGGGTCTCGGATAAAGATAAATGTGGTTACATTAAGGGATTGTTGAGCCTTGGCTGAGATTTTCTTGTTAATGAAATTATACTGCACAAAGCATACTATGTTCCATTAATTAAACAGTAATCCTTAACAGGAATGCAAGAGGTGTTAAACCCAATGATGCTCAGTGTGTGTGTGTGTGTGTGTGTGTGTGTGTGTGTGTGTGTGTGTGTATGTAAGTGAAGGTACAGGGGGCACATAAGTTTGGCTGATGTGAGACCAAGACGTGTCAGCAGGGGTCCACAGAGGAGCACAGAGAGAGAGAAAGAGAGAGAGGGGTGTGTGTGTGTGTGTGTGTGTGTGTGGGGGGGGTGTTGTTCCGTTGCCATTCCCCTACCCCTGCCCACCAACCCCTCCGAGGCCTGGGCTTGTCACAGACCCCCACTGCGCTTGTCTAGGAGACCTGTTTTCACACACAGGGGACATGGCACCACGGCAGCATGCGTGCGTGGGCGGGCGCACTTGAAATGCCATTACCCATTAATTTCTTTGCTGTGAAGCCATTACCAGCAGCGGTTGGTAGCAGCAGCAACAATCATTTACACCACGGCGTTCATTCACGCACAAGTAACCAAATTCTACACTCCTCGTAACACAGGAGCCGGCAGACAAATTGATTCTGTCTGCAAGTCGTACCTTCCTCCATGGTGCGCGCTGTCATGGATTCGCTGTCGGCGCCCTGGAACTCGTTGAAGTATGGCCGCACTTTAATCTCATACACGATGCCCTTCTTCAGGCCGGCCAGAGTTATATCTCTCTCCGAGGCAACCTTCACATCCTGGATCTGCCACGGCCCTGGCGAGGGCAGGCCTGACGTCTGCCGGTAAAGGACCCGGTAGCCTTGGATAAATTGGGATGGATTCTCCACCTGTGCAGAGGAGAGGGAGAGAGAGAGAGAGAGAGAGAGAGAGAGAGGGGATAAAGACATTCCATGGGAATGATGTGAGGGGTGTCATACATTTGTGTGCTGTGTGTGGAGCTGTGGGTCAGCATCCACCCTCCGTCAGCGACGATGCACGCTCAGTTAATCACGTGCTTTAATTAGGCAGCTGGTTGTGGGGTGTGAGCATGCAGCCTCCCCTAGACCACAGGCCCTCAGACAGTAGACAGACAATAGTCTGAACCCCTTTTTTTTATTTTAACTTCTTTGCCAGTGCATCTGAAAAGTAAACTGTGTAGCAGATGCAACTCATGGTAATGGCTTGTTAACGTAGACAGAAGCAGGAAAAAGCTTTCACAAGTGATACAAAGCAGCTGTTTATCATCAGAGCAGTCAAAGTATATTATATTTTTTCTCCATTCTCTTTGCGTCCACCCACCTCCCTCCCCTCTCCCCTCCTCTCTCTCTCTCTGTAGTCTGCGTGTCATTACCTAAATGATTTGGGCATCTAAAAGCCTTATAAACACTGGAAGCGGCTCCACCCACATTTTTGATCCCCTGTGACACTTGAAAAAGAATTTATGGTTGAGACCATGAATCAAAATGAATTACTCTCCGCCGGCGCTCACTTCATTCTCCTATTGTCTCCTATTGAAGGCGGCTGCACAGTTAATCAAACGCTGCAGTGTGTGCTGCAGCCTCGTCTAATACTCAGTAAGGCAAAACGCTTTAATTATTACGTTAGAAATTATCATCCCACTTTTTACATTCATCAATTTGCATTACTGACTTCTTTTAGGCCAAAGACATTCAAAGATATTCGGTTCCAATACCAATACTTAGATAATACAAAGATAAATAGATTATATTCAGATCTATTTAATGCACTTTAACAGTAATGCAGGACAAAATAGGAGGAACCTTTGAAACTATTTTCAACAAAAAGTGCAGGAAAGTGTCATCAACACAAAAAAGTAATTTGTAAAAACAGAACAGGGGAAGACATAGCTGGTGTATGATTGCTAAAATTAAAAAAATAGTGATACTGACAATCAGGAAACTGAAAATCAGTTGCACAATTGGCTTGACAAATATTCCAGAATAGAGAACTGACTAAAAGCAAGTTTTAGTTTTCTTCCACTACAAATTGTATCTATTTGTCTGTCTTTGGAAAACCCATGATGAATTACCCGGAGAATTATTCATGGGTTTCTGGAAGACTGTGGTGCATAAGCAAATGTAAAATGCAAATGTGGTTGGTGCAACTGTGGCTTCAAAAGGGGACAGTTGGTGGAGGTATGAACTTAACTGACTTCTTCTTAATGAATTCATTTTGGAAAATCTTCAAAAGAGCATTACTTAATTATTGGTTTCCCCCATCTGGATTTATTTTTAGAAAATCTGCTAAAAAAAATTATTTGAGTTTAATCACTTGAAAGTAATGAAAGTAATTCAATTTCATGAGAATAAATACAGTTTTGGATTTGATTATCAGAGAATTATTTGATTATGAATTGATTTCAGCAATTAATATAAATCCTGATTCCTCCTTTACTTTGGTTGGTGAGCACAAACATTTATATAAAATATGCACGTCTCTTATTGCTGAATTTTTTTGAGACTAGATTTAGATTTATCTATCTATTTTTAGAAATACAATAATTTCTGTTCTTTGCTGTATTTTCTTCTTGATGTATCCTCAAAGTTACTTTGACTGAAACAAAGTCACAGAAAATCCCCACAGAGGTAAAAAAAAAATAAAAATCAATCCGTATGTATGTGGAGCCATATTGGTGTCAGACTAACAGCAGGACTTCAGACCCCAGTTCACTTCCTGACAGACCTGTGACAGCAGACGAGTGTAAAACCATTGTAGGTGTGTCATTAACTTCCATCAGCAGGCAGCGGCTCAGACTCCTTGCCAACAGACAGAAATAACATTCAGCACCTAAAGGGCCGACTGCAGACTCACTCCAACAGTAACACGTGGCAGCTAATGGTGATGCATTTGTCCTGAATGGAAACATTAGTCTTTATTCCTGCATCATCTCAGACCATTCTAAATTGATGGAGCACCAGCTGTTGAATGTGCAGCCACTTTCTTTTTTTTACTCTGGGAGTGTAAGTACGAGTGAACCACTTATCCTCATGTTGTGTTGTGTTGTGTTGTGCTACGTAGTGCTATGGTGTGTTGTTTTCAGTGGCGCTATGTTGTGTTATGTTGTGCTATTGTGCTATGTTGTGTTATGGTGTAGCATCGCCACATAAGGGGTTTGCTTAATTGAAAGAGGATTGAAAAAAAAATAAAAAATTGTAATGCTTGTAATTCTGGTTTTTTTTTTTTTATGTCGGGGACGATCAGCTGTCAAACGGCGGTCAGGTGACCTGTGAATGGGCTGATAAGGGAAACAGCCCCTGGGAGACTAAGAGACCCAGGCATTCACAACAGACGCTAAGGTGGGTTGTTTTGTGTGGTGCTATGTTGTGTTGTGTTGTGTTGTGTTATGTTGTGTTATGACATGTCATGTTGTGTTATGGTGTGTTGTTTTGTGTTTTGTTGTGTTATGTTATTTTGAGTTGTGCTCTGTTGTGTGTTGCTATGTTGTGTTATGCTGTGTAGTATTGTGTGATACTATGTTGTGGGATGGTGTGTTGTGCTATGTTGTGTTGTGATGTGAGTACTCACAGTCCATGTGACCTGCACCGACATGGAGCTGAGCACCACAGGGTTGTGCATGCTGACCAACACGTCCCCCAATTCCTTCTGCACTCGGCGGTGGTCCACTCCCTGTGCTGTGGGACTGATGTCTGGGAGAGACGACAAAGATGGAGAAGCACTTAGTGTACTACTAATGCTCACCACTTACAATCCACTATATTGTATATTAATGCCTTTTACCTTGTGTTCGGACAGGTTCAGACATGGGGCTGGGGTCTCCGAGCCCTTGAGCATTGACTGCTCTGATGATGAACAAGTAGACGGTGTTGGGTCTCAGGTCCTTCACCGTGTACTCTGTGGTCTTCACATGGTCAGCCACTGTCTGCCAGCTGTTACTCACCGACTGACTGCAGAGAGAATCCAATGTTAGGTGGAACCTTATTGTAACTATAGCAGAAGCAATTTATCCAGGAGGTAACACTGGTCGGTTCTGCTGCTAACAATGACCCATGGGAGTGGGAGCATCTTTATTTTGCTTAGATTGTACTTTTACCTCCAAAACCATTTTTCACTTGAATTAACTAGAAAGGAAAGCCCAGCCATGATTGGTATTTTCTGCTGGCTCGCTTGAATGCCCTCACAAACACCCACATATGTTACTGCCATGAGAGTTTGGGGGTCACCAAATGTAGCCCGAGGCCATAGGTCACAGACGTACCCAAATGCTTCAATGACATAGGAGGACACCGGGGAGCCCGCCTCTGGCCCTGGTTCCCATGACAACGAAATACTGCTCTTGGTAACATTGGTGACCTCTGGCTTGGAGAGGGGCCCTGGGAGGGCTGTGGTGTTGTGAGACATGAAGTCCATGAGGTCGGTGGAGTCTGTCAAAGCAAGTGAGATAAATGAAAAGCTGCCGAAAGCAAAAGATACTCAGATACTTTGTGCCTAAAATAACAAAAGGATCATTTTTCTGATAGAGTTAAATATTGAATCAGACCTCTGATGTCCAGGAAGGCACTCCACGATGTTTCTCCACTGGAGCTGGTGGCAACACAGGTGTATATCCCGGAGTCAGATAGCTGTGGAACACAGACTATGACATTAGCTTTAGAGGATACCTTTTTATGGGACAAACACATTACAATTCATGTCTCAAATGTCCACTGCTTTCTTATTGAAAGCCTCTGTCGAACCCCTGCCCCTGTCCCTCACACATGCACCAGGCAGTGAAAGGGTCTCAGTTCCGACGGGCTCACAACAACCACAAATATCAGTTGTGATCTAGAGAGGAGGTGGTACAAGCAAGTGAGAAAACTACCAAGGGAAAGCACATGGAATATACATTTACATGGAAACAGGAATATAATTGATTTATTGTCGTGGCAACATGCTTCTGTAATCCCACGTGGGATTATAATCACCAAATGATTGCTGATGTCTTTATTTTGGTACATTGTATGTCAATCAATTAGCATAAAACTATATAGGATGCTCTCATTGGTCAGCTAACCAAGTGTCTTCTGATTGGTCAACTGTTACCAGAGGATACATGAGGCATCCAGTTGATTAGAGTTTCAGACTATTGCCACCACTGTGACATGATGGATTAGAATGTAGAATATAAATCAAAGAGTTTTCTGTAAAGAAGAGCTCTGTCACATAACCAACACCCTCTATATACACAGACAACACACAGCTTAATAAAAGATAGAAAAACACAGAAAAAGCATTTCAACATTCTTATTTTATACCTTACAGGTGCGACACCCATGGGTAAAATGAAAGAGGTGAACAAACAACACAAATAACTTAAATCTGCTGCTTTGCCTCCTTTCACTGAATCCAATAACCTTTGCAACTCTGATCCCAGACGGCCCCCCTACAAGCTCTAGTACGTCAACCTGGGCCTCCTGGATTTGTTTCACAGCTCGTAGTACAGTAAAAAAGCATTAACCTTCCACTGGCCTGCATTTGGCTTCTGAAAAGTGCAAGAGTGGATGAGAGAAGAGATTTTAACACCAGCCAAAGGAAAAGAGGAGTACAGTAAGAGCTCACATTAATTTTCTTAATTGATTCACTCCAATAATAGTCACCCTCCATTCTCAGAGCCATCAACATCATCATCATCAGTGCTGACACAGGAAATAAGAGATGACTGTTCCATTTCATATTGGCAAGAGCCTCGGGAGTTTCCGACCACCATGTTATTCCTGCGGAGGGAGAGTGACACAGAGAGAGCACTCTGACACTGTGACAGGGCGCTGTATATTGCACTTCCTCCATTATATTACCCCCTGTAGACTCCTCACTCGCTGCACCCCCATCCTCGAGTCCTTGAGCCCAGACTAAATAGCACACTTTAACGACTTCTAAAAATCAATAACCACTATTCATCTTTTAAAAGCTACCTGACTGCTCATGTCCATTTGGATTTCGTGCGATGAGCCGGCAGATGAGAGAGAATTCCTACTTTGTCTTATAATAAAAAACAAAAGAAGTGTGTTTGTGTTTGTACCTGACGGTAAATGTGGATCATGTTTATGACTGTTTTTACTGACAGCAGAATGAAAGGGTGGATGTGACGCTACACAGACTACTTCCTATTTGCTGGATCCTGAAGAATTTGTATAAATAGGGGGCTGTGAGAGGGGCACACTTATCAGGGTGGGGCCAATTAACAGCCTTGAATGTTTCATCTGTAAGACTGTAGACAGCTTTTTTCACAAAAGGATGAACTCTATATTAACTATATTTTAGTAATAATTTGTATAAGTGCATAATCACTTAAATATGTGTATTCTTGTTTTCAATACCATATAATGAGCCATTTGTATTTAATTTGTGGAAATTAAAAATGAATAAATATGTGGATAAAACAATAACAACAACAACAACAGCAATACTACTACTACTACTACTACTACTACTACTAATAATAATAATAATGATAATAATAATAATAATAGTAACCACATCAACCTCCTGGATCCACCCCATTGTGTGAATAAATAGAGGTTGTAGTTCAGTCCCCTGGATATCATTGAACTTTTAAAAATGGAATGAAAGGAATACAGAAGTGATGGTGTTGGGTCCCAGTGGCTCTTGTAAATCCCCCCTGTTGACTTGGGCCCCTTGGCACATTATATGTAGCCATTAGTCTCAAACTTGGGTTGTAAGATGGACAGTTATTTTGAATTGGATCGCCAAATTAGTGCAACCGTCAAGTCCAGCTTCTTTCACCTCAGGCAGCTGGCAAAGGTGAAGCCTTTCCGTGCACAAAAACACCTTGAAACAGTAGTCCACGCCCTCATTACATCTCAGCTGGATTACTGTAATGCACTTTACTTTGGAGTCAGCCAGTCCTCCCTCAAACATCTTCAGTTAAACGCTGCTGCTCGTCTTCTTACTGGAGCACATAAGAGGGAGCACATTACTCCCTTTCTGGCCTCCCTCCACTGGCTGTCTGTGCACTTTAGAGTTCATTTTAAGATTATTTTATTTGTTTTTAAATCTTTAAATGGTCTCGCTCTACCTTACCTCTCTGAGCTGCTCCATCCCTATACTCCTGCCCAGTGCCTCAGGTCAGCTGATCAACTGCTCCTGGATGTACCGAGGTCTAAGCGGAAGCTCGGAGGAGATAGAGTCTTTTCTGCTGCCAAATTGTGGAACGACCTCCCACTGCTCATCAGACGAGCCCCCTCACTGTCCATTTTTATTCCTTGGCTTTCAGCCCAACATGAGACTCTACTCTTGTTTTAGTGTTTTGTGGTTTTATTGTTTTAACAGTATTATCTGTTATCTCTTATTGTTCTTATATTGTTTTTATGTTTTATGTCTTTTGTTCTATTCTGTTATGTACATCACTTTGTTCCAGTTGTGGCTGTTTTAAAGTGCTTTATAAGTATATACCGTTAAGTTGAGTTGAGTTAAGTTGAGTTTAGTGCATTGTAAACTCAGAATACAGTTAGTGACACAAGTTGGATTAGGTAAGAATTAGGTTTAAATTCAGTTTTAGAAATACAGTGCTCATTTAAAGACCAATTAATGATTATTTTGATCCTCTTTTTAATTAATCCCCAGGCCCTGATAAAACCAGCTCCACCACGTGGAACTTGAGATGTCTTCTCCAGATGTAGTATAAGTAGGGAATAGGATGATTGCTATCACGCCGTTTTATCAGTCGGTGACAAAGATATTCTGATTCATCGCAGTATTGTTTGAAATTATTTCTCGGCTTTCCGCTATAATGTGATCAAATTGAGTTTGCACCTGCAAAACAACACTCCAGTTAATTGCCGAGATTTGAGAACACAGTGTTAGAGTCAGATAATCAAACACTTAAAGAAATGTGTGTTTACGTACAAGCCGTTTGTTTATCTGACTGAAATGACACCATGTTTCCCGCAGCTCAGCAGCTACTTTGCCAGGTGTAATTTCTGGGAACTAAGAGATATGATGATCATTTAATGACAGGCCATTACAATGCATGCTGATTCCTATATGCATTATACAACACAGCGCTCTCCTCTCAATACATCGCTCTATACCCACCCTGGTGTTCTGGATCTGGAGACTTCCATGGTCGAGCAGGGCGAAGCGTGGGTCCTTCTCAAACAGATTGGCCCCATTCTTCCTCCAGGAGACAGTGGGCTCGGGCTCCCCGGACACCTGACACCTGAGGAGGGTCACGCCCCCCAGCGCCTGCGTTTGATTGGACGGGCCCTGGCGGATAATGGGTGGTGGGCGGTCCTTCATGGCTGAGGATGATAATGAAGAAACAGGTGTCTGAATGAATCTCATAAGCGTTGTAATCTTAATGTCATGGTGTTGGCGTAAAAAACAGGGAAAGAACGTGACCTTATCCCAAGGTGTTAATTTGTGATTTGGCTCGTTGCATTAGTAATTGCAGGCCCAGTATGTTAAGGCTCAATCTGACGAATGTGTTGTGAGAGGAGGTGCTTTGTGAGCCGTCTCCAGAGTAGGACAGTGTGCTCGTGGCAGCGCGTCGCACCTTTGAGCTTTAATTACTAGGTGAGGATTAACGAGGCTTCACCCGTGGCGCTAATTACCGTACCTTCCTCCTCGCACCTCTCACTGCATTCATGCCCGTTCTCACTCTCCCCTCTCTGACTCATGGTCGCCTTCCTCTTGGCATCACCCCCTGTCTCCCCATACACAAAACCTAACTAGGAATTAGTGTGCCAAGCACAACAACAATATCCCTTTTAAGGTTTTTAAATATCATCCGGAAAACAGCTTTTTGCATTTCAACAGTCCCCCCCCCCCCCCCCCCCCCCCCCCCCCCATGCCTAGTAACACCCACAGCCCCTCCCAATCACACACACACACACACACACACACACACACATTTTTTAATTTCCTCGCCCCTGCGATACGCTGCTATCACATCTGGCTCCATTCACTCAAGTGTTTACAGCACCACCCCCACCTCGTGTTATCTTTCATCACACCTCCATCAACACAGCAAGGAACACGACAAGCTCAGTACAATAGGAGACAGAGATCAGGTAAGGTGCAGAGCAGAGGACAGTAATGGGGAGCTCATGCCATTGTTAAAGTACGGTGGTGTTCATGAGGTGTTTTGTTGTGTGATTGCAACCTGAAGATTAAAAACATGCACACATAATCCTTTTGAAAGAATATTAATTTCATCATTCTAATAGCCAAAGAAACTATGATGTCTACCCTAAGAGTAGGACAAAAAGTAGGACATTCTGGTGGCAACATATGGACGGGTAAGTGGTGGTGGTTGGTATTATTTGCGTGTTTATCAGCATTTATCAGCATCTCCTACAACAAATGTAATGTTCTTACAACAGCCACTTCTAGTGTATATTGTGCACACATCATGTCCTATACTGCTGTGTTGGGGCAGGGGAGGAGGGGCAAAAATTGACTGATGCCTTTTCAGACAGAAATGGGCAAATCCTTTGTACTAAACGTTGTTGTAAATGATCAAACTGAAACATCAACACACACAAAAAACAAGAAATAAAGTAAGCACACATTTAAAATCCAATACGTCTGTGCAACAGGAGCTGGAAGCAGATTTGTCAAATTTAGAGGCAGCTAGGTGGGCTCAATCCAATCCATCGCTAAGCAATATAATGTGATGAGCTACAGGGATAAATAAAACAAATAAAGGGTAACTGAAATCATTGGAGGGCATGTACACTTGCCTTATGAAACTACATTTTTGCAATAGATCCATGGATTTTATTTGGATCTACATCACATCACTGACCTGTCAGAACAGGGATCAGACGTAAAGTGGCCTTTTGGATAATTCTGGCATATTTACATTGTTATGTTCATCAATATGGACTGCCTTCTAAATAGATAAAACATCAATTGTAATTTTTTTTTTTCTACATCAGTTGCCTAAAAGGCCTGATAATTTTTAACCATGATCCACAAATGAGTCACTGAAAAAGAAAAAAAAAATGTTTTTCACATTATGTAAAAAGTAATAATGGATCTGCTCACTGAATTGGACCCACAACAACAGGATCATCCCAAATACTTTCTTCCCACCAATTTCCTCGGCAGGCCAGTCCGTCATTTCTTTAAAAAACCCAATGAACATGACCATAGGAATGTCAACATCGCCCCAAAACCCCTATCTTTCCTAATTGTATCACATCTGCTCCAAAATAGTATACCTTCTTTCAAGAATTAATTTAATCCTTTCCACAAAATCCAATGGCAGTAACTGTGCATAGCTTTACCTACAAACAAAAACAGACAAAAACAAGGTTTAGAATTGTTTTTAGATATCCTCTGTACTGACCGACAGCCAAGGCATTTACAGAAAATCATTACATCCATTGTACAGAAAGATATCGGCCATATCCCAAGTGATGCTGAGGCAAACACTGACTTTATATTGCTTTTCCCGATTTAGCCTCAGTCCAATGAGAAAATACTGTGTGAAAACAAAATGACGCTCAAAACTATCAAACTGGATAGTAACAATAGTGTATTTTTACAACACAAATGAGATGGTTTGGCTATAAGTTCTTTAAATGCCACTATCATAGTGCATAGATGAAAGGTAACTCTCAAGGTTCATGTGTGTGATCTTTGATTAAGCACAGCTGCAGCAGCAGCCACCCTTACCCCCCGGGCATCCTAAGTGTCTGTAGGAATCAGTCATATGGGTTCAAGTTCAACCACAGTCTATCTGGTGTCAAAAACTCACCCCGTGTCAGGCTTGAAATATGGCTTTAGATAAATGGGAGGCTTTCTCCTGCGAGGAGAGCTGTGGTTAATCTTGGATTCACTGCAGTTTCAATGGATTGGAACAGTGACCCAGTTTCCACAGAAAATGGTCAGACCGCATCTGTGGCATCTCAACAGGCTGCAAAAGACTTTCAGTGAGGAGAAGAAGAGAAAAAAATGGCCGCGTGAAAAGCCTTTGTTTCAGTCCTCACACACGGCCTTCATCAGACTGCCAACTGGGGTAAATGTGGCCATGAGGCAGTGCGACTGTTCTTACACAGGCTGGAAGGACAACACTCTAAAGCTGGGCAGACAACTGTGCCACTTTAGAAATATTGTCAGATTCCAACCTCGCAAAGGATGGAAACGTCTGAGTCGCAAACACAAAGCTCTCTTCAAAATGGACTCCGCAATTGCTACGTTGCCATGGATCCCTCTGGACCAATTTTGTTGGAGCTAAAGTTGGTTCCCTAACAATTGTAACAAAGGGAAACACACCCCAAAAATATGCATACAATTATTGTTGTATTTTGATTTTATTGCATATTGTTGCATATTGTATCCACTCGACCCTTCTCAACATGAAGAATAATCTGTGGTAGACTTCAGTAGTGCGTCCACTCTGGGATAAAAACATGGCAGGCCCCGTAAAGAGAACTCACTCCTCATGTAGATATACATTAATGGGCTCATTTAAGGGTAATGGAAAACAATAAAACATTAAAGTGATTATAAATTCATGAACATGTCAGTATGTAATTGTTTTGTAATATTTTTAGAGGTGACAAAAACTCCCACAATCGTACACACTGCACATTTATTCAATGCAAGGTGTCATTTCCAGTTACCCAAACAGTGTTTAGTTTGTCCTCTCTGGGCTACTGCAAAAACATGGCAGCCTGTAATGAAATCATCCTCTCCTGCTCCAAATATGTAGAGCTCATTCTATGGCAATGGGAATAACAAATTTGCACATTGTATATGATTATACAAAGGCAACCATTGGTATAATTAGTTTATATTACATTTCTGCACATAGAAATGGAAACAATCACACTAAAATATGGCACACTTGACCTTTAATTAAGTTATAGGGTTGGTGTGAAAAAAATGGATATAATATAAGTGATTCGGAAAATTGACAATATTCTGTGTATTATCTGACTAATCTCATCTTTTAAAATGTCTTTATATTACATGAATAGATTGAAAACAATCGTGTGATCCTTCATAACAAACTCAAGAGATAAGTTAACATGGAAATTGAAATATAATTGAAATATGCTCATACTGTTTTTCCCATCACTCCCGTTGTCTGCCCCATTGCTGCTGCATCACTACTACTGTTGCTTAATTCAGCCCCACCACCACCAACAGAGTATCTCCAAGGAATGTACAATATGTGCTCATCACCTCCACAATATCTATGTAATCAGATTTGAGAAAGTGATGAAGTTGGAACAGAAACTAATTGATGCAGTGAGCTAATCAAGCTACATTTGAAGCCTCAGTGTTCCAAATCAATTCCCAATTAACCTATCCCATCTAATCGAATCCAACTTTATTCATAAAGCACTTTAAAACAACTATAAAGATCCAAAATGCTGTACAGAAAAAAGACCCATGAAGCATGAAATAGATATAAATATAAATAAAACAAGTAAGAAGACCTAAAAGATGAATAAGTACAATAAAAGCAGAAATCAAAATCAACAAATACAAATAAAAAAAACATGCAGTTGAACACTAGAAGCAGTAAAATAGATTAGAATTAAGATGAAATTAGATTTAAATTAAATCAAATTAAATTAAATTAAATTAAAATTTGAATTTGAATTTAAATCAAAGCTCCACCCCGTACCAAAAGCCAAAGTGAAAAGGTGGGTTTTCAGTAACGATTTAAAAACAGGCACTGAAGAGGCCTGTCTAATGTGGAGAGGTAGATCATTCCACAATTTTACTTCAATTACCAAATTATTAGAATCCCTTTTACTCCGTAATTTTATTTCTTGTATATTTCACATTATTGTGTTTTGCCATTTCAGGTAGACACAGAGGGGCAAGGTGCCACTGAAGGGCTGACTGGTAATTGTAATACAACATACTTTCGCAGTAAGAGCCTGATGATTGACAAAGGTATTTTTTTTAGCCTTCGGGAATTCATCTGAGCAGCCACATAAGGATTCAGAAGCATCTGAGTGCTCCTTATACTCCTTTGTACAAAACTGAAAAGTATGTTGCAGGAAATTGGGTCAAAAACGGCTAAAACTGCAGAATGTAAACTTGGCTTGATTCGGCACAAAAGAGACAATACGATGCAGCGTGGCCCATTGTTTCAACTCTAACTGGATTATAAGGAAACCATGCACAACACACTGCAATGTCCTTATCAGAACCATTAGTTCTCATGTAGTGGAGAATACCCGATGGGAGGTGATGAACCAAAAATGTCCAAGCTTCCTCATCTCAGTCTTGTTTATTTACAGTCATGAATTAAAATGTGTATTTTTTTTTCCTGTCCCTTGTGTTCCCCGCTAAACATTCGGACATTGATCCGTCTCCACTGGGCGACAGAACAGGAGTGATTTCCTCTAAAAAAAAACACTTCAACAGATGTTAATTTAATAATGTTTGGAAGGACATGCCAAGAAAAGGAAGAGCGAGACGGGCATAAACAGCTCCCTGCTGGCTGCGGCTCAGCTCTTAATGCCGACATTAAAGCTTCACCCCCCCCCCCCCCAAAAAAAAAAAAAAGTATAGAGTTGTTGATCGATACAAACAAAGGAAAGAGGAGGACAAAAAACCTGCAAAGCCTTTCTCCATCAAGGAGACAGTCGCGCAAAATTGGGTTGCAGACCTTTTTTCAGGGAAAAAAGTTAAGAAAAAATATCCTGTGCTTTAATTTTGAAGATACATTTTTAATGCATTGGAGTGCCGTCTCTCCCGAACAGTTGGAGGCCATGATGCCCCATAATGCTAGTAGTTACCCGTCATTTCACAGATTGAAGGAAACCCGCAAAGTTTGTTTACATATGCTAATGTCATGAAACACAAGTATGACACCGACTTCATGAAATATTACTTCCTTGCATCCCTAAGATGCACGTTTTTCAGGATGATGGCGGGTCCTGACCCCCGACCAGTTGAGAACCACTGCTGTAGAACATACAGATGCACCTTCACCTTTGTGTGTAGACCTGTGATGGGACACTGGTGTTCAATGTTTTATTAGGGCCAGATGATTTTATGTTTTGAATGATTCTCAAGCTCAGTATGCAGCATGATGAAAGCACAGCTGCAGCATGGATCCCACAAAACAACATCGACAAGGTTGTTGAAATATGAATGTAACTAACCCAGTTTGAAAATCTACTGTACGGTTGAGTTCCCTTTGATGAAGTCACTTAAAGATGCAGTTTCATCTCCCCCTACAAATCAAATTAGTTTCAAAAAGCCGAGTTTATAACTTCCAGAGGTATAAATTTCAGAGGTACAGAGCATCAGCCATTTGGAGGAGTCTCTACGGAGTGAGCATAATGGCTTCATTCTGTTGGAATTACCTGCATATTGAGCCACTCAGCCATGCAGTAGATTGAGTATTCACATGTGCTACTCTTATGCCTCCCTGATGCATAATGTACCTAATGAGGAGTGTAAGGATGAAATCAAAGTGGAAAAATGCTTAAAGCTAATTATTTTATAGCACATGTTGTTTGGTTCACATTACCAACCAGGAAGGCTGCTCTCATAGTTTAGCGCACTTATCATTTTCTCTGAAGATTGATTTTTGGTTTTGTGTGTGCATGTCTGTATGTGTGTGTGTGTGTGTGTGTCCAATTCTTACCGTCAGCTACCTCAAGCTGAGCCTTGGCCATGATACTGCCGGCCACAGTCAGGGCCTGGCAGATATAGTAGCCAGCATCAGAGCGTTGCACAGATGAAATGGTCAGCTCGCCATTCACAGACACAGAAATGTGACTGTCTCCCTGCATCGGCTGGTTGGGAAACAGAAGGTCCTGCCGGAAATGGAAGGGGAGAGCAATGTGAGTATTATGGGATTGATTCGAGCCGTACTAAGAGAGTGGGGATACCTTATATTCAAGGTTGATACTAATCTGATGCTTCAACAATGCAACAAACAACTCTGTTTTCTAAAAAAAAAAGGTCCAGCGTGTAAGATTTACATATTATTAAAGCCATTTCCATTGGCATAAATGGAATGGAAAAAAAAAAATATTATGCTGTTGTGTATGTTTAAAGGCACAGTGTGTAAGATTTGACAACTACTGGTGAAGTTGCATGTTGTATCCATTACCTCATCCCTCCCATTTAAGCATGCACGAACAACCTATGATAGCCTTCAGTTGTCATTAAAGCTCAAAAGACGTTAAGTGCATCCAAACATGATGGCCCCCATAGGTGGACCCGCTACTGGTGCAAATATACATTAAAGGGCAAGCGTTAGGGTTATGTAAAAAGCAAGTCATACATTGGGGTGTTTTTACATTCGTAAAAATCTTTAGTCATTTTGCAATTATATTTCTATAGATATAAGTGATTTACCGAAATCTTACACACTGCACCTTTAGGATAGTCAAATCACCTGGATTGACGAGTACTTGGTTTCATACACATGAAATGAGTCATTTTCCCTTTGCATCAGGAGCAAGCTCCGGCTCTGGAGGCTGCCACTGTTGAATTCACAATATGGCTGAATTAAAAAGATCCTCTGCCATATTGAAGACATGCCCTCGATCATCCTCCATATTCTCACAACTATGGACAGTGAGAAAAGTGGGTCAGCGTCTCTTTCCCACTGGGCTTGAATGGCAGTTTACCCCCCGAGTGACAATCTCTCCGTGATAACCCACAGCCATGGTTGCGAAACAGAGACATCAGCGTTGGCTCTGTCTGCACCTCGAGCAGACAAACTGATGGGCAGCAAAGGACATTAGCCTGCTTTCATTATGTCTAATGACTCTAATGCAGCACAAGACATTGTTGCTTGCTAAGTAATTTGGCCGGTCCAACTGGTCCAGATTGATGACAAATGACTCATCTGAACATGGAGCAGAAAGGTGCTCCATGCTGCCCTCATTTGAACCTTTTAGTGAGAACCCCCGATGATTTTACATATTTTATTGTTGACTCGGTTCAGGATTGATGTAGTCGTGCACGAGAGAAATAATTTATCCCTCGCTATGTACATATCCTTACAGACACACAGACAAGTCAGTCTATCTAATGCCATTTCCAGACATCATCTCCAGGAGGATGTCAGTGGAATTGGGTCGGGACATTTTCTGAAGTTCGCCTCACACATACGCAGAATGCAGTAAGTGATTCCACACTCACAACATTCACTCCAACACACAAATGGTGGTGCAGCAGAAATGCTTCAGATATCTTCTGTCACAAGTCACAATGTATTTTCAGCTTGGAAGTGTCATGACAACTAGATTAGAAATACATTGCAGTAAAACAAAATAAAATAAAATAAATTGAATTAAATCAAATTGAATTACATTAAATTCAAAGATGTAGGATAGTGGCAAGACTTGGGTACTGCGAGTGTCAGTTGAATTTTTTCACCAATGTCACCAATACTTTTGGTGTGGTATAAATGACATATAATTCAATATATCTATATATTATTTAATATATTTCTATCATACTTAAAATAATAATTCAAAATTCATCAATTGCCTAATATTAACTTACATGTCTATACATCAGAAAGAACAGCCATGAGGGCCAAATGGCTACAACAAGATGCCAGTGGTAATGCTCTTTGGGCCATTCAACTTGGAAGTACAAATAAGAATAAGTATGAAATTCTTGTGCTCAATGGGCCAGTTTAGAAAAGAATCTCCAGCTCATGTATCCAGTTCTCCCAACGCCTCTATGGTTTTCACATGGGCTTATTCGGTCATTATCGGAGGTGGCTGGCAGGAAAGTCTCAGCAGAGTGTTCAGAGCCGCTTATTCAGACAATTGCATTCTCCCATAAAGCCCCTGAGATTACCCAGAGTTCAGTGCATGTGTGGAAGCCGCTGGAATCCTCACCTGGCTGCCCTCTCTTTGCCAGAATACGGTGGGCTGAGGTTTGCCTCTGGTCTCGCATGGGAATGTAGCTGTTCGTCCTTGGGCCACGATCTGGTTGCGGGGTCGCACCACAAACTGAGGCGCCTCTGGGGTCGAAGGTAAAAAACAGGACAACACAATAGCACCATGTTCGTACAGACTCTCAAATGTGCGCTCCGAAGCGATCACTTTAAAACGAATGTTTGGGCTACCTACAAACTACAAGGTTCATGCATTAGGTCTTTGTTGTTGCTTTAAGAGCAATTTCCTGTCTATGCCAATCACACGGCCCATTCATTCTGCTGCCATAACATCAGAATGAATGATACCAGCTGATTGGCAGGATAGCTTCTGAATTGTAATGCTTCCATTCGGGTGTATCATCCATATCTGGATGTGGGAAATAAAAAGTGAGGTGGTCAATCCACTGCATCTGCAAGGGGAAGTCAGGGGGTTGAGATTTCAAAAAAGTAGAAATGCATGTCCGGTATTAGACCAATGAATATGTTTGTGGAATGCCATAACAGTGCATGCATACCGTGAGCGTGTGAAACCAAGGAAAAAGCAACACATGCTTACAATGGCATCAGCTCTTTACTTACCGACGGGGCGAGCTGGTGACACGACAATGGTGTGGGTGAGATTAACACGCGACACAGAGAGAAGGACGGCAGAGGAGTAGAATAGAAGGACAGAAGAAAACAAAAAAAAGAAAAGAATGAAAATCAGAAATGGATGAGGTGGGAGTTGGGTTTTCATCCATGAAGTTAAAGGAGGAGAAAGAGGAGGAGAAGGAGGAGGAGGGGGGAGGTCAAGGCTCTGTCACCAAAGAGAGGTGATGGCACGTACGGGCCTGGAGGAAATGACCTCTTGGCAACAGTTCAGTGATGAGGGAGGGACAATGATGCCGAAAACCACCGAACTGATGTATCGGTGACACTTATGTCATGGATGTAACACATTCACATAGGTGATTTATTCAGGGCGACCTTGACCGGGTGCATGTGCAGCTCATCCTGTGTACACCAGTAAAAGCTGACCATTGCACAGCTTAATGCACAGAGGCACACATGCTCTGCAAATATTCCACCATACCTGTTAAAGGTGCAGTGTGTAAGATTTGGTGACATGTAGTGTGGTAGTGAAGTTGCACGGTGAAGTTGCATCAACTCACCCTCACCTTTCCAAGCATACAGGAAGCTATGGTAGGCTTTAGTTGTCATTGCAACTCAAAAGATGTTTCGTATGTCCTCTCTGGGCTACTGTAAAAACATGACAGCCCCCTTAGAGAGGACCCATTCTGCATGTAGATACATATGAATGCGCTCATTTAAGGGTAGTGGAAAAGAATAATACATTGAGGTGATTATAAATTCATGAAAATGTCAGTATGTAATTGTTTTGTAATTATGTTTTTTTTTTTTGGTGATACAATTGACCAAAATCGTACAGGCTGCTCTTTCAAGTGAAACAAATGGATTCAGTCAATAGTCAATTGTGCTTCTATTTCTAAATTGTTACCGGTGTTGGCATGTAGTCAACATATATAAAAATATGGAAAATGTAGTTCCATTGCCTGCTTTTCTGTGAGCTGAGATGAACATTCCTAGCTCACACATCAAGTTAGTATAAATGACATTGTATATGACAAGTATCTGCAGGATTTCTCAACAATTAAAACAAACAGACTACTCTACAAAATCACTCTGAATCATCTTATAATGAGCGCCTATAGAGATTCTGCCTTCTGTCTAAATGTTCACATTTTCTTATTGTTTTGATGTGTTAGAGATAACCCTGACCTCTCAATGTCAGGGGCATTTCTGGGCATCAACACGTGGACAGGTAAGTGGTAGCCTGAGCATCAGTGTAGCTTGCAGGACTGTGACTGGTGTGTTTCAAAAACATCAGCCAACAGATTAACCCTAACCCCATACTGTGCCTATAAATATCAGAATGTATCATTCCATATTAGTAACAAAACTAACATCTGACTGCAATAATTTGTTGTTTACAAATCAACAATGATATCTATGATGCCTTTAATATCATACATGCTCTGACCTATTACTGATCATGAAGAATTTTCTTTTTCTCTCTCAGTAACATTGTGCTTGTATAAGCTTATTGTGTGCTCATTATTGCCATTTATTAAAAAAAAATATTACACTAGCACAAATAAAAATAGCATTGTAATCGTTGACTCAATTCATTAAATATGTCATTGAGAGGTTGAATCATTCATAAACAACAGTAATGGTAATAATATATTGTATAAAAGAATGAATAATGTCATGACATTAATGATGTACAGTTAACATGTTGACGGATGATCTTGTCACTCGATGTGAAAGAGAGAGAGAGAATGTTGAGTATGACTCGATTTTTCATGCATCAGTTTTGAAACAACAAGAGCAGCCAAAAGCCGAGGCTAAAACCATTTTTCATCTTTTCAGCATCGAAATCAATACCATCAATATCAATGGTAGCCGCTGAATTGCTTCCTCCTATTGATACGGTGTAAATATGAGGCGAGAGGGCTGGCTGGGAAAATAAGACCCCCAGGAGAGGTCATAACCGTTCACTTAAAAACCCGGGTCGGATTGTTCATATGTGGAGCCCGGCTGGAGACCACGAAGCAATCAAGTGCATCAGCTATATGAGAAGAGAAGCCGGGCTCAGGCTTTCAGCAGGGGGGCAGTAACACTCGTAAAATGGGCAATAAAGGGCCAATTGTCCTGCGGGCTTCTTTGGGAGACACAACATTTTTTATCAAGGATAGGGCTGGAAGCTCGAGTCAGGTTACCCACCTCTGATGGTCAGATATGCCGACGCCTCTGCTTTACCCACGCGGTTCTCTGCCAGGCAGCTGAAGGTGCCCTGATCGCTGACTGACGCCTTTTTGATCCGCAGCAGGAAGTCATCCTTCTCGTATCTGATGTCATATCTGGAGACAGGTTGAAGGGAGGAAACATGGCAAGTTGCTCGTTTGATTTACCTTTTGAAGAAATTCACGCGAATAAATGAACAAACACTGGAAATCAAATCACGGCAGTGACAGCGTCCTGTGATGGTTTTTTATTTCTTTTAATCCCTCGTTTTTTTAAAAGGTTGTGTCATTTTTGATAGAATAAAGACAATTTCTAAAGCAATTAAGACTCTGTGCTTGCACACACGGTGCTTCAGACACAGGAAGAAAGGAGGAGCAATTATGCCAAGATGAAGGAACGGCAATATGAATGGTGCTTTCAGCTGGAACCCTGACTGTTCCACTATTTTAATATTTATAAATATGCGCCACCCACTGTGGTTGTGTGCCGTGCTATCCTATATATGCGTGTGGGAGATGGGAAGAAGGAGACGGAGAGATAGACAAACAGTCTGAGAGGCAGGGTGTGGCGCAGTCTGACAAACGGAATTTGATGAATGAGCCAAGCAGCAAGATATGACTTATTCATGGGGATGTTCCATGCATCGGCGTGCGTGCACCGGCGCAGCACGCTGAAATGCAGCTGCGGCACTGGTGCAGTAAAGAGTGGCTCGACTTCCAGAGTTTAGATAAGCACCTCGGAGGGGCCGAGAGATGGGGGGAAGGAGGGAGGGAGCACCGGAGTCGGGCTCTCCCTCTCTGGGGTCCCCTTTTGAGTGTGAGAGAGATCCTGTGAAATTGTCTAGCCAGCCATGCTGATGCAGAGACGGGAGGCAAGTCAGGCAGAGAAATGGCACAAGGGGTGAGAAAACGTCACATCAGAAATAGATGTTGCAAAAGGTGTAGGCAGAATATCGATGGGGGTGGGGTGTGGCGTGGGGGTGTGGGGGGGGGGTGACGTCTGTCCACAGAGTCGAAGGGAGCGAGGAAGCCATTCACGGCACATCCCTGACCTAGATACAGACTTCCCCCAGGAGGCCGACAGGTTCAGGGGAAGAATGAAAGGATTGGAAGGAGGGAAGTGGGGTGAAGCCGGGTCTGAAAGTAGGACATGTTTCTGGAGTCAAGGGGCACTGGTGTCGAGGGCACGATGGGTAGAGGCTGGTGGACACACAGACAGGCTGTTCTTATAGTCTTCATTATGAGACATGTTCGAAAACGGCAGTGCTGCCTCATAACAGGTGTCATATGTGTCGTTTCTTATTCAAAGGGACGGCATTTGTCAGAGTTTCTCATCACAGCAGAACTGTAGTGTAGCAGAAGGGTGACTCATCAGCTTCTCAGCATCACAGGATTTAATTATTCAACTAGTAATTTTGGGAATACTTGTATTTAATCAACGTGACAGCGGTTCAAATGGGAATAAAAAAGAATTCAGATTTAATAACCATCAACCGAACACAGGTCAGGGCAAAACTTTCTCAACAGAAGATAGGCAATAATCCACGGCTATTTAAATAAACGCTTCATTTACATGACATGCGCACAGTAGATTGAATATGTATATATACTACATGTGCATACATATTTATAGGTGCTGTGTATATGATTCAGTGAAATTTACTTGGAGCCCCATATCCCCTCACCTTACCCTTCCCTTTTAAGAATGTTGGAGAATCTACAGTGGCCTTTAAAGCTCAAAAAGTTTAAACTCTGTCCGTTCCCACCGTTAAAAACAACATGGAACATAACCTCGCCTAACTTTATTTGATCGGTGTTTGAAATTGCGTATATTTAGGGGCGTGATTTCTTGACTGACACCCCAGCCGACCCGTTCTGCACCATGGATGAGGTGACAGCACCACGAGCCGACCCACAGCACCGCGTGTGTTCTGCTTCTTTGCTCGCTTTTGAATGAATCGGGATCCAGGAGGAGTTAAGATTCGGCAAGATGGCGACAAGGGACTCTCCCATAATTTGCCCCAAAACCACTCTGCTAAAAAAAAGAACGGGTGACGTCATGGAGGCTATGTCCATCTTTATATACAGTTGTACAGGTACAGGTACAGTGCAAAGGGTTAATGGCTAGATGCAATCATTCAGGTTCTCTGCAGCCTTTCCCACAGAAGTATTTCAATCTACAACAAAAGCTAGGCTGTTATTGAACATGTACACACAACGTTTTCATATGTAACAGATGCAAAAGCACAAGATGCACAGCCTAAAATATGGAACTCTTGCGGGAGAGGTACAGCTGCACTGCATGCTACTTTGCAAGAACACACTCCACTGCAAATAGAGCTGAATACAGCAATAAAATGCAGCAATGGAGCAAAACATCAAGTTATGGGTAATTTCCCTGGAGATAAAGCAGCCACTAGCACTGCTATTGTACCCAGTGCTGCATTTACAACCCTTTGCACAGGTATGAATTGTTATGAGTTTTTCCTCTTGGCCTCGGATCTCACTCATTAGAGATCAAATGCTGATTTGCATGCATCAAGTTAGAGGCCAGGCTAATATATGAAACTGCTGAGAGACAAATCAGACAACAGAACATGCTTGAAAAGAGGGCCTCTGATGTCATGCAACACTCAGAATAATAAATAGTATATACAATTCCAAAATTATTATTAAGATTTTTGGAAGGATAACGCTGTATGCGGTCAGATGATAGGCTAGTTCCGCTTCTGGTTAAAAGTTACATTAAAGGTGCAGTGTGTAAGGTTTTGGTCAGTTTTGTGACGTCTAAAAATATTGCAAAATAATTACACACTGACATCTTCAAGAATTTGTAATCAAGTAATCACTGTTTTCCTTTTTTTTTTCCATTACCCTATAATGAGCCCATTAATGTATATTTACATGAGGAGGGGGTCCTTTCTACGCGGGCTGCCATGATTTTACAGTAAAATTGGATGTACGGAACATTTTTTTTTAGTATTCATGCCAACTGAAGTCTGTCATAGGTTCTCGTGCTTGCTCAGAAGGGTGAGGGTGACGTCAGGGATACAGCATCTTACTTCACCTCTAGAGGTCACCAAATCTTACACACTGCACCTTTAAAGTCATACATTGGGATGATTGTACAGTTGTAATTCTATTTCTATAGACAGAAGTGACAAAAATTGACCCCCTGCACCTTTCAAGGTCTTACCATACTCTATATTAAAAATATGCCTCTGCTCTGCGTCCACGGTTGTTACAGAGGCTCATTAGCTCTCCCACACTATTTGTCATTCATGACAACACACACATGGCACTAAAGTACACAAACATGCAGTACAGGCAGTCACACACGTTCCTCACCTGCCACGGGGAATATCCACATCCTCCTTCTTCCAGCGCAGTGTAGGCGGAGGGTCACCTTGGACCTGACACCTGAACTCCACGCTCTCGTCCACCAAGACCACCTGGTTCACTGGTCGCTGCACAAAAACTGGCCTTTCTGAGTGGGAACAGGGACATACAAGACTGATACTAAATATACTTTTTGTCAGAGTAGTAAATACTGTATGCACTAGTGGGCAACAAGTAAAAAATACATAATCCTATGTTTCTATTGGATTCAGCAGAAGATTGAATGTCAGATGTCTTCTTACCAAATATTGAGAGCTGGGCTTTTTCACTCTCCCTTTCTCCAACCATGTTGGCGGCCACACAAACGTAAATCCCTGTATCGCTTTTCTTGGTGTTTGAGATGGTCAGCTTTCCTCCACGTACCTGGAAACAAATTTAGATATTAGGATAAGATAAGGTCTTTCTTGATCTTCTGCAAGAGAATTCAGAATTCAGAATTCACAAAATGTGTTAATGGCTGTAGGAGTACAGGTTGCATTATACATTTTAAAAGGCTTATCCAAGAACTCATCAGTGAACTATATAAACCCAGTAGTTGTAACTTGGTGTTCTTGGAAGATGGTTGTCTTAGGTGATGGGCCAAGACTTTGGCTGTATCCAAGCGTCAACCTCCGTGGCAGATGGATGAGGCCAACAAGGAAGTGGTCAAACTTGCAGTTCACAGTGCAGTTTTCCTGTGACAACTGATTATATTTCTGCATAATGTGGGTGTGGCCTCTTGAGAATGAACTAGGCTAACTTATCACACTCTATGGATGGTGCATCAGAGGACACCAAGGGAATGATCAGTTTGTCAAAGACAACCAGGGAGTATGGAACAAGTGTTACAGTGGTTATCAGCCTTATAATAACTTCTATGCCTCGAATCAGGAGAGACACTTTCACCTAACTGTCTCAGGACAGTGTTGGAAAACACATATTAAATTTGTATTTAATATGTTTTACCAGGGTGGGTTGAGGACAGTGAAATCTTACAACAGAGAAGATGAAATTACCATGTTCACTGGGTCTTGCACTTTGATCAAATGCAGATTGGAGCCGAGCAGATTAAAACCTGTATGCATCGCAGAGTCATGTGACGCGTGAATGAATGCCAATTTGATAATTGAGTGTTGGTGGATTTTTGGACTGGTAGAAAATGGGACCACTATTGCGAAAATTGCGGTGCATGAATGGGTCCAGGTGGATCCAGTGTGTTGCAGTCATTCCAGGAGAGTGACCCACCGTGATCCTGTCATCTTTGAGGTCCAGACGAGCTTTATCTTTCCTCCAGAAGGTGGTGGGCTCCGGGTGGCCCCGTGGAGCCTGACACTCCAGACTGGCTGTTTCCCCAACTGCGACAACTGCATCCTGAGGGTTCTGCCTGAAGTCATCCCGTAACACTAAAACACAAACAGAAACAAAAACTGGCTGTTACTGTGATTATAAAAAATCTTGCATTCAGCTGAATTTTTACTTAGGTGCACCTACTCCAGAAAGTGAAAAAAGATAACTCTTAAAGCAGAAACTGTCTGTCTGTCTGTCGGTCTTTAATAATACAGTTTCCTACCTGAGGCAATAAAGGTGCAGCCTCCTCTTTCATCTCAACAGATATATCTATTAACAGAACATGGTTTAATGGGAGAGACGTCTCAGAGATGAGAGGAGCTGAGAAAGAAGGATAAAACCATAGAGGCAACCCAAATAAGGAGGTCAAGAACAAGAAGTGAAAGATTCTGCATTAAACATTTAAACTACACTAAATTTGTAAAACCCCTCCAGTGGCTTCCTCCAGGCTACAACCCACAATGAGAGAGTGTTGGCGTGAACAAATAATCCACTGACACTACATATCTACAAAACATACTGCTGATATCTGACACACTTTACAACACTGGTGCTTTCTTATGAAGTCACACACTGTGGGCAGCTGTGGCTGAGGGCCCAGAAGGTCGGGTTCAAGTCCCGCCTACCCTCATTCCAGACACTGAGGGGTCCTTGGGCAAAACACTGAACCCCAAATTGTCCCATGTACTCATAAGTAAGTGCTGCAAATAGATGCACAGTATGAATGTCTGTGTGGCTGGGTGAATGTAAACTAGTGTAAAGAGCTTTGAGAGGTCATCAAGACAAATGAAGTACGATATAAATACAGACCATTTACTGTTGGCAGCGATGAAGATGTCAGCAAGTGACCCAGGGTGTATCGATTGTTTTTTTTAATTCAAATTCGTGTCCTCTCTGATGTCCTAAATGATTGAATAGTAACGTCGTATTCGCACTATAAAATATATATTTTTACAAAGTAATTCAGGCATGTCACGTCGTTGGACTTTATAATATTATTTCCAAACATTCCGGTGCGTGTCAGAGGTTGTCAGAGCGCTGTCACAGACAGACAGATGTTTGCGGTGGAAACGTAAAATGTCACAGCACCTCCACAGCTGTCGTGAGAACGTATCTAAAGTACGAACATTTTCCCATCAAATAACCCCACATCAACATTTGTGGTTGGTGGTGTGACGCAGAATTCTTTTTTTTCAGGGTGAAAAATGTGCTGTGACTCAAAAAATGTTGAAAAACACTGCTCTAGATAAATAATTATGGAGTATCAGTGTATAAATAAGGGTTTTTGAAGACCTCTATACAATATAGTGAATTTTAAAGACATTAGAAAGAATATCTCAGAATTAAATGTCCACAGCTGGGTCTACTGTACAGTAAACTATTGTGAATAAGTTCTAATCACTGTCACCTTAGTCCTCTTTGTGGTTTTGTCAATGCGCCACAGTTTTGACTTTTTTCTTGTTAAGTGACAACTCCAACAAACTCCAACTCCATAAATATAACAAACTTTGGAGTTCATCATGCCTGTAAAAGTGCTTTTTATGAGAGCATAAGAATAAAACATTAACAAAATGTGACCCTGTACATATATTTCTTATATATTCAAGACTTAGCAATCTCTAAAATTCAAATGATCAAGCTTGACACCATTGAAGACCCTGCAGAGATCCTGATAAAAAGTAAAATATACCAATATTGGATATAATTATGCAGTGGGGATATTAAAAAATCATGATTAAAAGTCCTCCTCTGAGAAACTTGAGGTGCCACAGAAAACTGAAGTACTGAATGAATACAATTTGAGAGAGGTAAGTCAAGATAAGCTGTATCTTTATTTCTCCTCTTTGTTATTGTTTATCTTATTGTTCAACTTCTAAATGTAAAGTGAATGTGCTGCAGTACCTTCTTATAGCATTAATTCTACAATTGGTATCTGTGTGGTCTGTATGAGAGCCATGGTCAGAATATGAATATTGAAATATATATATTTACATATATGGCAAACATTGTTGGTAAGGCTGTTCATAAAATGCTTCGTCACTGCTAAAAGTTGTCGGTGATGATGTTTGAAAACATTTTATTGTAAAAACTTCCAGTATTTTGTCCATAATCCAGTAGTTTGTTGACAGGCCTGCACTTTACAATGGAACCAGGGACAGACCTTGGGTCAGTGAAAAGAGAAAAAAGCTCCAATGCATGTTAAAAAAAAAAACAAAAACAAAAAAAATACAATTCTAAATGGAGGGAGGACGTGTCAGGGAGGGGGGATGCAGAATGAATCAAAGCGTTTATGAAATGACAGGGGATCAGGTGCAAGGTCCACTTTTCCTGGAACAAGTCTTTGATACGCTATTTAAAAAAAAATCAAAATAACCACTTTAGATGGAATAAAAATATGAGGAGGTAATGATTATGTCAGTGTTAAGGTCTTTTTCATGGCGAACATTTTGACATGTCACCGTGGGAGACGCACAGGTATAAATAATGACATTGTTAATGGGGGCCCTCAGTGAACTCCTGTGCTGATCTTGCTGCGGCATCTGAAAATGTACAGCATGAAAAACACTGTCTGTGCGTATGCTGTGTGCCTCTAGCTCATAAAAGTTTTAATAACTAATTAGTACAAAAGTTCGCATATTGTCTACACACCAGATTTGGATCTTGTGTATCCAGTGTTTATCACTTATTTCCTTATCCCTATTCATTTTATAGGTAGGACTATACATAGCAAAGGCCTTGTCCACAATTTGAACATTAAACTATCTTGAAGTTGTAGATGAACTAAAGATTGTAATAGATCAGCATGTCCACAGGAGTGCGGTTCAGTTATTGGTCAGGCATTCAGTTGGTGAAAAAGGTCAACTCTAGTATCAATAGCAAATTTTCATGATGGTTTTAATCTGAAGGGATCATCAGCAAACCATGAATGATAACAGAGAGGAGTGCAGTGCATTATCAATGATACACCAACTTCATAGAAGATGAAAAATAGAATAATGATGTCTCTGATGGGATCCTCTCCCGACCTCTTTGAAATACAAATGGAACTGTTGGGAATTTATATTTACCTATCATGATTCCATTGTTCAAGTGCCATCTATATTTACCTATCACGATTCCATTGTTAAAGTGCCATACTAATCAAGCTGATGCTCAGGTTAGAATCTTAACATAGAGAAGTGTAACAGGGAATGGGATGATGAATGCCAGGACACATACTGATTATTGTATTATGTTTTGTTAGAAAGTTACTATGAAGTAACAAGGGAAACTAGCGAAGATCATTTCTGGGTGGAGGGGGCACGGGGAGCGACTTTAAGAAGATGAGATGACCAGTAACAAGGTCATGACTGAGCCTGTACACCCACGATGAGGGTCACCCACTGAGGAAAACGTGCACAACAGCAAATATAGCAGTAAATGATACACTCCCTGTGATTGGTGCTGATAGCACATAAACTTGCAAGTGGTCTGAGGTGGTTCCCTTCAGAAGTCAGATGACTGCATTCATACCAGTGATGCATGAATTGTTATACCAACGGATTCATGGTCAATCCGCAGACTGTTCCAAAATGAAAGTGGATGGATTTTGATGGGTGAGAAATGCCTCATACATCATTGATCTGGATAATCATATTTACATTCTTGAAACTATATGCTCAACTTTGTTTTGTTTTTTTGTTTTTTCGCGGGGGGGGGGCGCGGGGGTTTTGGGGGTTGTTGTCTGCAGCATCTGTGATGTTCTGTATATATATAATTAATGGGAGTTTGGGGTGCATGCTCAAGCAGCCACTGGTCTGCAATTTGGAGAAAAATTAATCTTTCATTCTGGTGGATATTGGTAATGTCAGAGCTGACACGTGCAACTCTAATTCATAGCAACCCGAACAAACAGCAGCACATGCTGAAGAGTTCTGTTCAGTAGGAATCACCAACGCTGTTAAAAAAATAAATAAAATATCTACATCAATGTAAGCGGGGCATATGAGACCGTGTATAATGACATGAAAGCACTTCAAAGTAAAGCCAAAAAACTATGATCACCACATAATGCTTGGCTGTAGTATAAGTAATTAATCCCAACTCCTCCATAGTAGGTTATCTCCCAGAACCTACAGTTTGTGTTATTCCAGCATTTTCTTTTTGAATCACATTTGAGCCTTTTTAGTTCAATCATTGTTTACCAGACATGGTACAAAAGTGTATTCTGAACATCCAGTGTACTCTTCTTTATCTGTGAGCCATTTTCCTTCATTCTGCATGAGTACAATATGGCACATACCTGCAAATTGCTTTCTTATTGATTGTCGTCTGCTTCCATTTACAATCTATTGTGCGACACAGAGTCTAACAAAGGCAATGACACATTCACTGAGCATTGGGTGTTTCAGAATAAGTGGATGCGTTGCCATGTTTGTACTTTCATGCCACATGGTTCCCCGTGATTGACACAGAAGTGGCAACTACTGCTGTTTGGCCAATGTTGAGCAAGTTCATGCTCCAACCAGAAGAATGGTGGTTGAATTCCCAACTTCTCTAGTCTGCAAATGAAGATCTCCATTTGCCACCGAATGGAGAATGTTTTGTGTGAATCATAAGCTATAGAATATGTGGATGTGCTTCAAGCAGTAAGAGAACCATTATATAACTACAGTCTATTTTCTATTTGGAGGATTGTTTCTGTATTTTCCCAGTTTTGCACCTCATATTTTTATTCATCCAGTGCAGTGGAGTCTGTTCAAAGTCTCCAAAATATCAAGCCACACTTTTTTTCTTAACAAAGACATGAACTATAAGTCTACTTCTTAAAAACAAACTTCCCAACCCTGTCTCACCTGCTATCCCAAATACCACCTCAAAGGCCGGAGCAGGAACAAGTGTGCCGTGAGCCATCAGTGGAATTAGAGTTAAAAGCAAAAAGATCGGGTTTTAGATCCAGGGATGAGCTGCGACTGCATTGCATTAATAGCTTACGACATGTTGTTTTAGTGAAAAGCCTCTCTGTTGGGCAGGTTTAAATAATAAAGCGAGCCATATGACAGATATTGTGACTGTGACTATAAAAGAAAAAGCCACAAAGTGAGAGTTTTCTCCTTTAGTTGTACTTGTGAATAAAACTCAGCAACCTCGTGCCATTTCGGATCTAACTTGATGAGTGGCTAATTAATGAAAAGTCAGCAAGTAGTTAATTTCTTCGCAACTGTATCTAGTCCCACATGAATAGGTTTTGGATGCCATGTGTTGCCTTGGAAATGAAAAACAAATGCACACAAACACACACACACACACACGTGACATTTCAATTAATACAGTTATCTACATTATGCGAGGATGAGCTACAACACAAGCGGCAGCACGCACTTTTGCAACAGTAATGACACAGGAAGTAGAGGACTTTGATTCTGCGTGAACTGCCTGCACAGCTGCTAAACCATGTCTGAAAAGCATGGCTGATGGAACTGCTAGCACAAGCAACTGTCAACTAGGATTTCAGGGAGAGAGTGTTTGTGTGCATGTGCGTGTGCACTTGCGATAGCTAAAGGCCAGGAGAGGATGTGGAAGTCTCTGAATGGGAGACATTGTGGTTTTTATGGGTTGACTGTGAGCATAGATTAGAAAACCAGTATCCTTCCAGATTCCCGTTCACACCTGATTGGTAGTGGTGTAGAGATGCACAACTTTTGTGTGTTTATTTAGTTATGTTGACCAACAGTCACACAGTTTGGTTTACATGTCCATTTAAAGGTGCAGTGTGTAAGATTTACTCGCATCTAATGGTGAAGTCATATATTTCTCTCTACTATGTTACTTGCCTCATGTCGCCTTCGGAATCCCTGGGATAATGCAAAGTTAATAAAAAGACTCTGTTTGGTTGTCCACAATTGGCTACTGTAGAAACATGGCAGCCTCCATTAATGAGGGCCCATTCTGATAAGATATGTGATACCAAAGTTTCAGATTATCATATGCTAATAAAAACACAATTGTAATGGTACATTCCATATCTGCTGATAAAGCACCTTAATCCTACACACTGTACCTTTAATTTAATATTCACACTCTTTTTTATACTGGCTAATAATTAACTTTCCAACAAATGTAAATCAAACATGTGGTCAATTAATGAAACTAAATTATATCTGTTAAGCTTTACAATCTTAAAGCAACAAATAGAAGGCTCCTTGTCCTGTTGAAAGTTTTTCATCCTCATTATTGCCATGAGCTGTTCTGCTGATATACTGTAGCACAAATTCCCAACTCCCAGAGGACACCTCCAGTGGAAATGAAAATCAGGAAGGAGCCAAAGGCCCTTTGGCCCGCCTGTCAATCACGTCGAGCCTGCGCTGGAGCAAATGAGTCTCCATTGCAGAGACTTCTCTGGCACGGACACTCCTGTGCTGGCTGTCACATGATGCTACTATATACACTTAGTGACCCATTCCGACGAAGGCAGCGCTCCACTCATCCAGTCACATTCAACTACCTTGCTACCCGTTCCCACAGGGTCACATTAAAGATGCTTCTATCACAACAAAGCTCGTCTTAGGAGATGTGTGAGACCCAGGTACATGCAGAGGAGCGCTGGATAATTTAACACATGATGTGAAACTCCAATTATAGTGAAGACGAGCCGGGGAGAAAACATTGTGTTAATTCACTGGTACTTTAAGTGAGCATTAGTTTGTGTTGTAAGGGTGGTACTGGTCTGAATAGGTACCTTGTCTAAACATAAGAGATGAATGTTGTTTGCGACATGCAATAATTAGAATAATCTGGATCTTTAACACTTGCTGAATCTACATATTTTAAAAGGTAATCTGTTTTGTGGATATGGATACAACATGCAACTTCACCTCTAGATATCACCAAATCTTATCCTATACATATCAGTGATTTTTTTTATTAATCACAAACCTTTTCAATTGTGTTTAGAGAGCCAATTAAAGCACAAACAGTTGAACTTGGTTTTCTATGCGTGTACAGATGTGTCAAAAGTATTCACATTCATTACTCAAGTAGAAGTATAGATACAAGGGTTTAAAAAGTATCAACTCAAGGTTTTTATTCAATTAAAAGTGTAAAAGTACTGGTTTCAAAACTACTTAAAGTGAAAAGTAAAAGTAATGTAAGGGGTAAAATTCCATTAAGGACAAACACTTAGGCCGCATCTCAGGGGCCTTTAGTGCACTACACCGCCTCCCCAATAAACATTTTTCTGAGGGCCATATTGACTAGAATGTTATGTTGAAAAATGTGGGTTGCATTAGACTTCCTGTTTCGGCTGCACACATGCCCATTGAAAATGATTGCATTTTAGTATAATGCAAACACATTAAAGAACCATATATGTGCACCACGGAGCATTAACATACATTTAATGGAGCGGAAGACATGATAACTAGTTGCCTATAAGTAATGTAATAATGCCAACATTTCCAGTGGCATGTTATCAATAACCTTTATTGGAAGGTAAATATACATCCAAGCTTAGCCGCACGAATCTGTGAGGGAAACAGCAGTAACATATCAAAACTGAAGAAAATTGGTGTACCCAGGGAAGGCTTAATATTAATTCCCCTTGTATGGTTGTCCATATACAAATACTTTAGTGCTTTCAAAATTAATGATCAATCCAAGTGATTAATTAACATTTTAAATTAAGAAAAAGTCATAATCCTGATATGTACCTTCCGAATTGATACCTTCAGGTATCACAATCCTGTATGTACAACAACAGGGTAATCGACATCAGGATCTACATCAGTTAAGCACAGAACATGCGACAAAGAGTTACCAATAGGCTTTGTTCAGCCAAAAAAGCAGCTGATTCTGAAAGTTCTTTGAGTCTATGCATGCTCTTCTTGGCCTGAAGATGAGCCCTGCAACACTAAACAGTCTTTCACAGGTCTTCCTGGCTATCAACCTCCTCACTGGTACTTGGTTGGCTTCGCTCGAGTTCTCTTGAGTCTCTGCCACGGGCATCTTTGTACTAGGCTACAGTTTGCTATCTCTGTGTCCCAATTCATCGACCGCACACTTGAGTTGCGCATTTTTTAGCCAGCTGACGTCACAACCGAGCGACGAGAGTGTTCCAATCCATAGGGCACTCAATGCGCACTCACAATGCGCACTCCAAACTCCGGGAAACATATTCCTACTTCCTAAAAAAAAAAATCTACATATTCCTGATAAGAGATTATTACTGGTACAGTCGCTAGATCCTATGCTGAGTCCCCTCATTATTCTGAGAATAAAAATCATGGATATTGAATTTTGGAGACATCCAGAGGTGAAGTTGCATGTTGTATCCATCACCTCACCCTCACCCGTCTGAACATGCAGGAGAACCTATGGTAGACTTCAGCTGTCATTAAAACTCAAAAGATGTTTAGTGTGTCCACTTTTATTGTTGTGAAAACATGGCGGCCCCCATAGATAAGACGCTCTCCTCATGTAAATATACATTCATGGGCTCATTTAAGGGTAATGGAAAAAATAATACATTTAGATGGTTGAAAAATCATGAAAATGTCAGTATATAATTGTTTTTATAAAAGTGACAAAAATGACTGAGAGATGGCACCTTTAAAGGACTGCAATTCATGAATGAAGGCATTTTGGTGCTGATCATAAGAAAAAAAAATCTCAATCTTGTGAATTCTAATGTGGTTTCATGATGGGACTGTCAGGCCTTGGCAGGGGAAGGCTCTCTGGGTGATTCTATATTCAATCTCTCTGTAATAGGCTATACCCTAAATCTAGAAAGGCTAAGGGGCTGGAGGTCTCTTATCCAAATACACAGCTTTGATTCATTCAGCCATGACAGCATATATTGCCTCCCCCAACATTGATGCGGTGTCCCCGCCTTTGCAGGTTCCATTCGGTGGCATCGTTGGGGGAGTCATGTGACCCATAGGGTGGGTGTGGGGAGTGTTGTTCTAATCTGATAGTCTCCCCCTGCAGAGGAAGCACCCGTGTGAGGGTTGTTGTGTGGTAATTATTTCAGCTGCCACCACGGCCTAATGCTGTCTGATTGAGAGCTGCTCAATTATTCAAACAAGCCATTCAGAGGACGCTGCTTCTTCCATTTATTAAGTTGGAGGGAGGATAATTTGTAAATGGGCTTCGTTTTAATGGCACAATGGGCGGTAAAAAAACATGTGACAAGGTGTAGGCATCTGAATACAAATATCCATGCAGGGCGAGGCGGGGGGCGGGGGGGTTGTTGTAAATGTCTTATATATTCCATCTTAGCACCCCAGTTCCTCAAGACCCTCTTCAGCCAGGGCGGTGGCACATCACTGGATTTCATTCCACAATTCCACCACAATATCAAATCCTTGAAGATCCCACTTGAGGGCCCGGTGCGTGCTGCTCAGCTCACAGGCTGAATATCAACTCCATTTGGTTTTTGAGAGGCTTGTTTATGCCGATACAGCGGGTGATGTTTCAGAACAGTGGAAAAATCATTCATCAGATGGGGAGGGGAGCATTTATTATCTTCTCTGGTGCAGTTAATGTCTCGTCTATCCATTAAGCTTCCATCCATTTACTGCACTGTCTGTCTTGAAGAATGCAAGTCAGTGCATGGCGCTGAGTGTCAAAGCATAGCAACACAGCAACACATGTTTTATGACAAGGCTCACTCATGGTGGTATTTATTAAGTCTCTCGTGGTTCAGAGAGTTTATGAATTCTATGTGTAAAACCGATGACCGTATTTCGTAAATAGTACAAAGCTGTACAGTCAACAGGACTTTTTGCTCAAAGATGTTTATGACATCTTTACATCTGTGTCTGCATTGAGAGTCATTATACAAAACAGGCAAGACGTTAACCTCCATATCCCTTATACCCTATTCCACCAACATGGTTCCAGTGCTAGTTCGGTGCTGGTTGCAAGTGTTATCTTTTAGTTGGTTCAACTCTTGTACGTCCTAAGAACATGTGCATCACCATACAACATAGGTTAATTTTTTTTTCCCTCCCTTCCTTGTTGTACATTTTTAAATTATGTTTGTTTATCAATCAACTGATCTACTGTCTGGTCGAATCGGAAAACGAGCAGAAAACGGCTTCAGCTGGTTGCATTCGGACTGATCACACCCAAAGCAGTCACCTCCCACTGGATACTCTCAAACGCCAGCTCGGTTTGAGAAGTTCCCTTTAATTCATAATTTCAGGAAGAACTGGGTCTCCTCCTCAGTGCACTGCTCTTTAATTTTATCCATTATTACTATTATAATTATCATATTGCGCTGGATGTACAGATGTAACGGGCTTGACTGTTGTTTTAAACATGGCGGTCGATGTATTTTATGCAATATTGTTGGTCACAATAACCATGCCCCTACCCTCTAATACATTGGTTCCTGGCAAAAAGTTGGTCCCTTGTTTGGCACCATTTTAAGAGGCGGAGCCGACAGTGAAAAAGCAAACAACAATGAAAAGTCATGCAGGCACTGGCTCCAAACAAGCTTTTGAACCATTTTGCAAGAAAATGGGTATTGGAGGCTCATTCTTGTCGTTAAAGCTAAGGTATGATTCACATCACACTGAGACACACTGACAAATGTCAAATGCCCACCTCCACATATGCACCATGGTTTCTCTCTGACCTGCTGCAAGCACTAATGTTCTGTCCATACCTTCCACCTACAAATGATAACACTCACCTCTGGCAATGATTATATCTGGATAGTACATCCAGTATAGAAGTGTTTGAAACCTTTATCCTCTTCAATGATTGGCTCAGGTTATTGACAGATGCTGCAGAGAAATCCCTACAATATGTTTCAGAGGATCCCTGAGTACCATAGTGATTCTACCAAGGTGCTCACCGCTGCCAGAAACTCAAATTTACCACATATTTTGCTGCACACACTCATAGTTACCTCTGGCAATGAAAGATTTTTTTAGCGCCACCACCAGGATTACAAGTGTACTGTAATCAGAGTGTGAAATTGAGCAAGTAACTTGCACGTTTTCCTGCATCTGTGAAAGAACCAGGAGAGGGTATAAGACAGGGGTGTCAAACTAATTTTCACAGAAGGTCACATCAGCATTATGGTTGCTCTCAAGCGGCCGGTTTTAACTGTGGGACTAAATGTGATTACTACCTCACATATTGCAAAATAACTGTCCTCGTATTTGATTTGTTTTTATTGATGCATTAAATATTTAAGTTACATATTATGCATTTCCATACATGTTACACCTGTAAAAACACTGAATATATTACTTCACATAAAAAGTGGAATATGCAATTTACTAGAGTTTATGGGCAATGTATGCTTTAGACTTTTATTTTTAGACAATCATATGCCTTTAAGCTCCCACGGGCCACATAAAATGATCTTGTGGGCCACATTTGGCCCACAGCCACACGTTTGACACGTGCTATCAGCGAGTAAATATAATTCAAATCAGAAGTTGCATGTTTTATTCACTTGTGACCTGATTGAGTCAGATAAGGACATTAATCAACGAAGGAAGACATCCATACACTCATTACATGATACACAAAATATAGTAAACAAACAAGGTGTGACGGACAGATGCGATGGGTGACGAAATTCCAAACCTAATTAACTCATGCTGCAATTTGTTTATTTTGTGAGGCACTGCTTGTTTGCAGTGCAAGCTGGTTAGTGGTCTGACGAGGGAATCTGTTACCTCCCACCCAGAAAGCAGTTGCAGTATGATGTGTAGTAGCAAATCAACAGAGGCGAGAAAGAAACAGAATAGTATATGAGTGGAGAGGAAACATGGTGACACCTTGCCAGTTGTTGTATAGTAACAGATGGCGATGTATATTTCCATGCGGGAATCACACATGCAGCGAAGAAGCGAGCTACTCGCCAAATGGTGGCTTTAAAGGGGACCTATTATGGTTGTCCTCATTTTTGGAGCTAAACACGCTGTTGGAGTGTAGGAGAAGCACTAATAAACCGGTCGACCTAAACGCATGTTTGAGTAATTTAACAAAGACGGTGGAAGTTTCAGCAGGAGCAGCAAAGTCCGCTGCCCTCAACACAGGGAAGCCGTGACATCAAGAGGGGAGGATGGGCGTATGTGTCTGCACTAGAGGATGTCAATCAAACAGAGGCACTCTCCAACCTCTCCAAACTAATCGAGCACTGATCGATCAGTACAGAGTGGCTGTGGCTGTGGCTGTGTCTGCAAGGTTGCTGCCTTGAAGGAGAAATACATTTCTTCTTGAACGAAGAAAACACAAAGCAGCAATGAACATTAATTATACGGGCCAATCAACAACAAATACACGCCCCCAGCAGCTGAGTGACCGCTCACTGAAGAGAGACAAACATGACGCGGCTGAGCCAGTGACACAAACTGTAAATAGCACATCAGATAAACATGTTCTATGCCCGAGCTGTCTGTCGAAACAATGAACTGCTGAGTAAAGTTTCAGCACATACAGCTCGACAACATGATTACCGTTGGTTTCCTCATGGCCAGCTCAGGCTAACATGTCATAGCACAGTGGGACTTTGCACCAAGCAGTCTAATATCTCTATTAGTAAGTATTTTAAGAGCTGTTCAGATAGCAGCTCCTTTTCTGCATTGTGGGGGCTGATGTCAGAAATTGTGACCGCACAACAACCACAACAGAATATGTTGTCAACAACAGCAGCACAGCAGCTTCTGTAAGTGATTTCTTATGGCAGTGGTCTGCTAAATTGCTGTTTTGGAGTTTGCTGAGGCTCTTTCTTGAACACGCTTGCCTGCAGCAGTGTGTCACTTTCACAGGGATGTCCCATATCTGTCACATGCATACAATTCGAAACACACACACACACACACACACACACACACACACACATACGTGCAAAAAAAACAAAACAAAAAAACAGCTGTCCTCTCCTTATAGTATCACAAACTTTGCTGATGACCACGATGTTGAGGCAGATTTGTTTTACGTGCCGTCAGAGTCTCCGCCCTTTGACTCTGTGAGAGATCCACAGTGTAGAAGGCTATTTGCATTTGGGTTTTTTTTTCTTTTTCTTTGAATAAATAAACAACTTAACATGTCGCTGCCCTAAAAAAGTCATCAGCAATCAGTCAGGACTACGATCAGCGGGGAGATGGTGAACGTTTACACAGTGTCCCCTGAGGCCACAAGCCCAGCACAGTTGTACATTACCTGTTATAAATATCCATCTCTCCAGCTGTGGGACGCAGTACAAGTTAATTTAAAGGGAATATGGTACATGTTGTTGGAGTTCATTTAAAGATGCAGTGTGTAAGATTTTGGTCATTTTTCACTAAAAATATTACAAAACAATTACATACTGATACTTTCATGACTTCATAATCAACGAAATGTTTCATTTTTTTTCCCATTACCCTTAATTGAGCCCATTAATATACATGAGGAGTGGGTCCTCTCTACGGGGGCTGCCATGTTTTTACAGAAGCCAATAGTGGATGTTCTAAACATCATTTGAGTTTTAATGACAACTGAAGTCTACCGGAGGTTCTCTGCATGCAGAAGGGTGAGAAGGGATACACCATGCAACTTCACCTCTAGATGTCACCAAACCGTACACACTGCACCTTTAAGGAATGATCTCTAAACAATATGGAGAAAATATTAGTAAAATAAAAATAAAATATGTGTTGTTAGCATTAAAAAATACATTTATTCCTTACAATCTAGATATATTTACAGCTTAGTTGCAGGAGTTTCTGGCCATTGCTTTTTTTTCTTTTTTTTTCCAATAACCCAAGCTCATTTCCATTTTTGAAACCTGACATAAGATGTAATCTCAGAGGCAGCATGAGATCAGGAGGTGCACTTGCATCCCAAGTCAGGAAATCTCCCGAGTCTACCGGCAAAGTGTCAGGCGAAAACCCTAGTGCTGCTTCCATTTCCGCTTTTTTGGCATCATTAGAGTCGGGCTGAATTAGTGTCAATATGAGGGGTTGGAAGTTGATGTGCTATGAAATGCGAGCATGCCAGTGGCAACACATTTTTCCAGCAGAGTTTTAGATACAATTTAGTTGTGTAAACTAACCAAGGCGTGTATCACTACAGCAACACAGGCGCGATGTTAATGATGAATAAAGTCTCTCACGCTGTTTGTTTAAGAATCATCCTCCTCCTTAAACACGGGTGCTGCTTTATTTACTCTGAGCAAATGCATTCCATGCCGAGCCCGAAGGTGCATTTCACCCATATTTCCCCACCATGTGAATTTACACTTTACAGTGCAGACTTTTATTTCTTATGCATTCTTTGGCTTTTGAGTCAGGAGACTGTCAAACCACCATGAAGGGTTAACAATAAAAAATAAAAATCCCCTCCCATTGTCATGTTTAATTAACCTCCATTCCCCTGTCATGTAATGTAAATTGAAGTTGTGGATGGTACGAGGGGAGGCTTTTCTCCCCTCTTCCCCTCCCCCACGTCTCCGTTCCCTCATCTTGCTCTTGCAATGCCGCCAGTTACTGTAACAGCCTTCCCTTGGACCACATTTCCACATCTATAATTAATTACTCCTGTCGCCATGCATTTCTTCGCTGAAAACACATTCCTCTATCTCTCCAGACTAAAATATGTGAATCTGCACAACCTCCCCTCCCCCCGCGCCCCCCCTGCTCTATCTCATCTACTTACACCTGTAAAATCTAGTGACAAATTTGTGCATGGCATCATGCGAACATGTGCACACAAACTTACTTCATGATTTCCTTCCAGCTGGAGCAAAAAAAGATATTGGATGGAAGCAAAACATTTTTCATTTTTTCGCTCCAACACCACGGATATCATGGCCCCTTACAGCAATACTGTGGAGATCTACGGCATGAGCTGGAGAATGAGTCAGGGATCAGAATCCAGCCTTTTATTCGCCTTGTTTCACTAAAGCGGTGGTCACCCAGGGAGAAAGCGAGCTTTCCAACATGCACTTGCCATCTCTCCGCGCTGAAATTAGACATCATTGTCGTCATTGCCGACCGGATACACACTATTTGCTCTCACACTATTTCTTTTTGTCCATTCATTACATCAATTATAGCTTTGTTCCGGGGATGATGTAGGAGAATCTGGGGGGTCTCATATTTCACCGCCGCAATGATTCTTGGGGAATCTAATAGCGGCATGTGATGTGGAGAGGAAGCATGCAGGCTGTGCATCTACCCCATCCTGCAGGATCAAACACACCCTGTATAATGGTGACTGGAGATGGTAGTGTGGAGCTGTGTTTACCACTGAATCCTGGTTGTGCGCCTCTTTGCATAGGTACATACAGATGGGCCACAATATGTGGATGTTTGGATAGTATGTATGAATGCATTTGAGTAAACGCTGGGAGCCGTGGAGCACGGCGCTGCATGCTCCCCACGACCACCACCACCACCCCTGGCATTCAGCACAAAGGCAAAACTAATTAATATGGTAATGTCACGCTTTCACATTAACTGATAATATAAGGCACGCACTGTTGCTTTGATTACACTGATTTGACCTTTGATCTCCAAATGAGCAAATGAACTGAAATGATCGAATATGAGTGCTGTACAAAAGGTTCACGTGGCCTGGAGGTGAGATTATAACCACAGACACCCACATAGACACACGCACACGCACACACGCACACACACACGCACACACACACGCACACACA